>JBBPOC010001010.1:0-12099 GCA_038091235.1 Tylopilus rubrobrunneus | reverse complement strand
ATAGTATGTTCATAGTGTGTCATAGTATGTCACAGTGTTTCGTGTTCTCATAGTCTGTCATAGTACTGTCATAGTGCTGTCCACTTGGACCCTCACTATGAGTACTATGGTACTGTCCAGTACTGTCTAGCATCCCCTTGATTTGCTGATGCAGGAAGCCCATGATCTTTCGATCCATGGTGAGCCAGGGCGTTTGATCATCTGCACCTTGGTCAATGTAGAGGAAAGATCCATCTACATACTTCCATCCATCCAGCATGGACAGCGGAGCATGAATGCCAACAACCCAATTGGCCCAGTTGGCAGTGCCAGAAAGGTGTGGGAGATGGGAGTAGGTGGAGTTATTGATTTTGAAAGCATTGGGGAGGATAGTAGCCATTGTTTATAGAAAGAGTATCTGCTCAAATGGATCAGATGAGATCATTGGTACGGTGAAGAATGATAAATTAAATGAAGAAGATTCTTCTGCTGCAACAGGAATATTCTGCGGTATAGGCTGTTGTTTTCTTTGGATCCAACCTGCAATCCGGTTCCTTGTCCAAGTTTGTCGAGAACCCAGATTTCTATTAAGCCATAAGGCCTCTCTATCCACTTTAGAAGGTGGTGAGGTTTTTACTAAGCCATACTAGTATGAATCCACGTCTGTGGTTTTCATGGCCTCGAGACTATTGAACCGAAGAAGTTCAAAGTAGTGCGGGTTAGGCACTGCATCTTTTCCCATGTCAACATGAGGAATAAGAGCCTCAGATGTATTTATACAAGGGAGGATACTGGAATATGAGTACAAGTGTTTCCAAGAAAGACCAGACCTATACAACCCATAGTTGTCTCCTTCATACGACTCTTGCCTGTCTTTGGCATAACGACCTCCTACTAGTAGGTGACATGGCATAGGCCACTGCCATGGGATTTCTCCCTCGAGTTCGTCTATTCCTAACAGGTCCAACTTCCACTTGTATATCCGGAAGTAGGACTTGTTCTTCCTCTTCTTTAACTTGTCCTTGACCAGACAATTCTCTATCTCCTCGGTTGTCATCGCTGCATGAGGATGAAGTGATGGATGCATCGTCAGGGATGGGAGTTCCATTGTTGACGTTACCTGTCTCATAGTTGTGAGCAAGGTGCTTCAGCATGTCAGAGTATTCGATAGAGGAGCGAGTGGATGCCATGCGGTACATTTCGACTGCGGCATCGAACATTTCTGGGTCTATGAGGAGAAGTTGGAATGCTCTATGTCCAGGGTTGGATTTGTGGAATCGTGCACGCTGTTTCCTGTCAAATTCCTCATTCCACTCACGTACGGTTGGAATCCTATAGTTAATGTCCCATGGGAGCTCGACGTCATTCGGTTTCATTGACGAAAGGAGGTCTTTGGTCGAAGGCGTAAAAGGAAAATGATTTTCCCTCAAGAGTTCATACCCTTGGAAATGAATGAGTGGGTCGGGAGTGGAGTCATATGTGGCGGAAGGGAATACCCATCCAGCAGAGCTGTAGATGGAGAAGATAGATTTGTCATGGATGGCGTATGCGAATGTGAACGTGGAGTGACTAATGTTCATTGCTGCTTCTGGACCAATGACGACAGGATAAGCAAGGCGGGCAGATTTGAGTGGTTGAAAGAAGTGTTGTTCAACATGAACAGGAAGGGAATGGTGATAGTAATACGCAGGATGGTCGTTGTCAAATTCAGGGATGTATTCACGGAGTGGCTCATATATATCGAGAGTAGGAAAAATGGCATAGAAGGGGGAGTTGAAGAGCCGAGTTAAATATTGGTTGTGACTGGTGTAGTGACCCCAGAAAGGATCATTCTCGTCCAGGGTACTAGTATCCGCTGGGATCATCATTTGAGTCCCATTCAGGATAAAAGTCGCCTGGAAGAAAGGATTGGGGCGATCCTGGGAGAAGGGGTCCTCCTTTGATGATTTCCCAATGATGGGAGCCGAGTGAAACTGAGTGGGGAAGGCCATACTGAATTTGACAGAGATAAAGAAGTCCTGGTATGAGATGAGGTGATGGAGATGACGACGAGTCAGAATCGACAGCAGTTGGAGATGAGGGAGTAGGAGGTAGTGAGGGTGAAGAAGAGCAAGTGATGGGAGGAGAGTATCTGATGGGGATCTCTGCGTGTCCTATAGCACCTTCTTGTTGGACGAAAGATTCGTTAGGAAAGAGGTTCCTATAATGATTTTGGGGGTTGTCGAGGATATTATATGGATCAACGAAGAAGGGAAAAATAAATCCGCAGTGGCAGATCTCGTTGCTCTCACAGAGACGGAGGCAACGGGGACACAGGGTTTTGAGGTAGCATAAGCGTCCTCAAATAAGACAAGCCAAAGTGACTCATCCTCGCAGTTGTGCAGCAGGGAAATGGAAACATTCTGAAGGTAAACTTCTACGAACCGGTGATAAGGCCTCTCGATTTGTTACGTGGCATATAGCCTGCGTAATCGAGGAAATAATATCGTCAGTTAAGCCTTCACCATGGTGACACAGATACCAAAGATAACCAAGAGCTGCTCTCAGCTCCTCGCACGTGACGGATGTAGGCATCAGTGATGACGGACTACTTGTCAAGGCGGGGCTCATAACCTAACGAAGTACGGTGACTTCAATAGGCGCAGGTGCAACGAAGGAATGAGACTAGTGTAGGAGACTTACACTAGAGTGAGGGACTGAGAGGAGCGAACAGTGGAAGTAGCAATCAAAGGATGAGAGTGACTTATTGTCTCTGGGAATAAGTCCCAGTTTATATACCTCTACAGTATGTTTGTATCTATTGTGATTACTGTAGGTAAAAGGAAATGTTCTAGAACATGATCAAAGATCATGTGATAGGACTATTGTTATCGTCCAATAACCATATGGACCTTATCTATGATGTCATATGATAAGAGATAGCTGACTCATGTGATGAGTAAAAGGGATAGCATAATGAGATAAGAAAGATAAGAGAGTCTAGACCTTTCTTCCAGAAATGGTAGCTTAGTAATAGAATTCCAGAAATAGAATACTACCGTTTCAACAGCATGTACCGAGCATGATGTATAGCAGTAATCCAATGACTGATTGATAGCATTGATGATGCTTAGGATCCTCTTTCCTATCATTTGGTTTGGGATTGTATCCCAAAGGAAATGGGGTTCATGTAAAATGGCAATCTTGAAGGTTGAAGCGATTGATAACTTTTTCAGCATATTTGCACTGATCAAGTCTCAGGATTCGTTTCTTATGATCCCAGTGTAGTAACAGTGATCCTTTGTGGGGATGCAAGAAAGGGGTGTGAGTGCAGACACAATGGAAGCATTCGAGGGTTCATAAGATATGAAAGGAGTGGGCAATGCTACTCTGGATGCTATAAAGCGGATCCAGAGCGGATGGGGGACGGATTGACACGGATGGCAAGCGGAGAGACAACAGGGTCGAGACGTAGGTCAGCAAGAGGAGGACAAGAGAAGGACAAAGGAGAAACAGAGGTTCCAGACCTAATGAAGTCCGGACTAGAGAGAGACAACTGAGGACAACACATGGGTCATCTGCGAGCGACTGAGAATGAACCTGCACACGAGCAGGTAACCTTTGCACAGAAGGAAAGATGTCTATTCATCCAGAGACGAGGTTTTTAAGTCCAGAGACTACATAGCCACAACCATTGGAAATGCGAAGAAAAACTTCCAGGGCGACTCTTGTCCCTGTGAAGTGTACGGGAACGGTGTCTAACGAAGTCTAAGCGATAGAAAATAAACCTGGGTCCACATGGAGAGATATGAAGTTCATCTAGCAATGGTCTAGACCAGTGACAGTACTGTGAATGGTTATATGACGACAGGGACAACCAAACGAAGTAAGAAGAAGGGAAAGCCACAATATCCGGATCAATATGGAATGTTAGAAGTTGGTCCGGCGAACCTGGACCAATACAGATGACACAGACCGGACATGGATACAACAGACTGACCTGGATTGCATCACAGATAGACATGGACCTGGAGACGACTCTTGATGACAATGAACCTGGATCTGAAAAGCTGCAAAAAGGGGATATACAACCATAGAGAGCATCAAGCTCCTACACCAGGTGATTCACATGCCAAGATAAAGTTCTGTGGCAGGACCAAGATCTCTTGATTCCCATTGTTTCATGAATGTCTTTTTGTGTGAGAGTACAAGTGTCCTGTTACTACCCATAAAAAGAGCATCATCAACATAGTAGACAACAAAGAGAATCAATTCCTTTCCTATGAACTTGATGTATATGCCAGGATCAAGATGTGATCTTTGAAATCCTGGTTCAAGGAGGGATTGATGAAGCACTTTATTCCATTGTAGTGCTGCTTGTTTTAGTCCATATATGGCTTTCTTCAATCAGCAGACCTTATCCCCCATTCCCTTAACTTTGAAGCCTTCTGGTTGTTCCATATATATTTCTTTGTCAAGTTCCCCAAAGAGGAATGCTGTCTTGATGTCCAGTGCTTCGATCTCCCAATCTTCTAAAGTTGCTAATGCTAGAAGGAGTCAAACAGTTTCAAACCTAGCAACTGGAGAGAAGGTTTCTTCAAAGTCTATTCCGAAGACCTGTGTAAATCCTTTTGCGACAAAGCAAGATTTCTTCCTTCCATCGCTTTTCATAGCATAAACCTATCTCCCTTTGACAGGTGTGCAACCTGGAGGTAAATTCATGAGTTCCCAAATGCTTCTCTCTTTTAAAGATTTAATTTCTTCATTCATTGATGCTCTCCACTCTTTTTGTTCGTTAGGTGGAAGCTTAAGTATGTCTCTATACTGTACTGGTGTGCCAATAGCAATGGCAGCAGCAGACATGTGATGATGAATCCAGGATGATGAATATATTTGTCCTAGATCTTCTGTTTTGTTTGTAGGAGCATTTGGGGTTTCCAAAGCTCTCTGTTCCTGATTTTGTAAATCCTTTTCTATCTCCACCGGTGCTTTATCACCATAAGTGTTTTCTGGTAGAATCCTTGGCTTAGGATCTCTTCACGATCTTTGAACCAGAAGGTTTCTATTTTCCAGTCATTGTTGTGATGATTGGGAAGGTGAAAAAGTAGAATGTGATCTTGCTCTATTGAAAGGTTGTGGAGGAGAAGGATCATCAGGTGGTGGTGGTTGTTGCAATCCATCGTCACCAGGTGGAATGTATGGTGGATTTCCTTGTGGTATGTTTTGTATTTCTACATCCGGATGTTCTCTTCTTCTATTTTCATCATCAGGTGCATCTCGTTGTTCGTCTTCTTTTTCTTCTTCAAATGTTTCTGCCAGCCTGTTGGAACTGAAATTCAGATCCAATGCAGGAAATGATAGCAGGAACTGTGAGTTCCTGGAAGGTCATGGTTTGAACGGCGGTAGATATCATGGACTAATATGAATGAGGGAGTTTGGCCATAAGGACCATGGCTTTGAGTTGTTCCTGGAGTTCTCCTCCAGTGGAATCAATCTGTTGGTAGAAAGACTGAAGATCTCCAAGGGATTCTCCTACAGTCCTCGTTTTTGTTTCATCCGTGACAGGGCACTTGTATTTGGCAAATGGTAGTCAAGCATTTGCTTGAAGAGGTGATAGATTCTGGCAGCTCCTATGGTATCATACATGTTCTGGAGCATCAGGAAGAATGCTTGAGCAAGGGATGAATGTGCATTTGCTGCAATGGCAGGTTGTCCAACAGCAGCGGCAACAGCAGGCTAAGGGACATAGTCCCAAACAGTGAGCCTCTGAATATCAGGAGAGGTTGTTATGACCAGGAAGCCCATGATCTTTCAATCCATGGTAAGCCATGGTGTTTGGTTGTCGGCACCTTGGTCAATGTAGAGGAAAGATCCATCTACATACTTCCATCCATCCAACATGGACAGAGGAGCGCATATGCCAACAACCCAATTGGCCCAATTGGCTGTTCCTGAAAGACA
Source organism: Tylopilus rubrobrunneus (assembly GCA_038091235.1). NCBI lineage: Eukaryota > Fungi > Basidiomycota > Agaricomycetes > Boletales > Boletaceae > Tylopilus > Tylopilus rubrobrunneus. The sequence goes on along the minus strand of JBBPOC010001010.1, from coordinate 6,180 downwards.
TGGAAAATGGGAGTAGGTGGAGTTATCAATTTTGAAAGTGTCTGGGAGGATAGTAGCCATTGTTTATAGAAAAAGTATCTGCTCAAATGGATCAGATGAGATCATAGGTATGGTGAAGAATGATAAATTAAAAGAAGATTCTCCTGCTGCAACAGGAATAGGCTGCTTTTGCCTTTGAATCCATCCTATAATCCAGTTCCTTGTCCAAGTTCGTCGAGAACCCAGATTTTTATTAAGCCAAAAGGCCTCTCTATCCACCTTAGAAGGCAGTGAGGTATGTACTAAGCCATATGAATCCATGTCTGCGGTTTTCATGGCCTCGAGACTATTGAACCAAAGAAGTTCAAAGTAGTGCAGGTTGCACACTGCATCTTTTCCCATGTCAACATGAGGAATAAGTGCCTCAGATGTATTTATACAAGGAAGGATACTGGAATATGAGTACAGATCATGATGTTTCCAAGAAAGATCAGACCTATACAACCCATAATTGTCTCCTTCATACGCCTCTTGCCTGTCTCTGGCATAGTGACCTCCTAGGTGACATGGCATAGGCCACTGCCATGGGATTTCTCCCTCGAGTTCTCCTATTCCTGACAGGTCCAGCTTCCGCTTGTATATTCACAAGTAGGATTCGCTCTTCCTCTTCTTTAACTTGTCCTCTACCTTGCAGTTCTCTATCTTCTCCTCTGTTAGTGTCACATGAGGAAGAAGCAACAGATGCATCATCAGGAATGGGGGTTCCATTATCGATGTTACCTATCTCATAATTGTGAGTGAGGTATTGAAGCATGTTAGAATATTCTGTGGAGGAGGGAGTGGCTGCAAGACAATACATGTTGACTGTGGCATCATACATTTTGGGATTGATGAGAAGAAATTGGAACGCTCTATGTCCAGGGTTGGACTTGTGGAATTGTGCGCACTGTTTCCTGTCAAATTCTGCATTCCATTCGTGTATGGTTGGAATCCCATAGTTGATATCCCATGGGAGCTCAACATCATTCGGTTTCATCAAAAAAAGAAGGTTTTTTGTCGATGCAGTAAAAGGGAAATGATTTCCTCTCAAAAGTTTGTACCCTTGGAAATGAATGAGAGCGTCGGGAGTGGAGTCGTACATGGCAGAAGGGAATGCCCATCCAGCAGAGCTGTAGATGGAAAAGATGGATTTGCTGTGATTGGCATAGGCAAATGTGAACATGGAGTTGCAAATGTTCATTGCAGCTTCTGGGCCAATGCAGACAGGATAGACAAGGCAGGCAGATTCGAGCGATTGGAAGAAGTGTTGTTCAACATGAACAAGGAAGGGAGTGATGATAGTAATACGCAGGCATATCATCGTCAAATTCAGGAATATATTCGCAAAGTGGTTCATAAATATCAAGAGTGGGAAAGATGACATAGAAGGGAGAGTTGAAGAGCCAAGTTAAATATTGGTTATGACCGGCGTAGTGACCCCAGAAAGGATCATTCTCATCCAGGGTATCTGCTGGGATCATCAGCTGAGTCCCATTTAGAATAAAAGTCACCTGGGAGAAAGGGTTCGGGTGATCCTGGAAGAAGGGGTCCTCTTTTGATGACTTCCCACTGATGGGAACCGAGCAAAATTGATTGGGAAAGGCCATATTGGATTTGATGAAAATAAAGTAAGCCTGGTATAAAACAAGGTGATGGAGATGATGAAGAGTCAGAATCGACAATGGTAGGAGATGAGGGAGTAGGAGGAAGTGTGGGTGAAGGAGAGTGAGTGATGGGTGGAGAGTATCCAATAGGGATCTCTGTGTGTCCTATAGCTCCTTCTGGTCCAGTGAAAGATTTGGCAGAAAAGAGATACCTGTAACGATCTTCAGGATTGTCAATGATGTGATAGGGATTGATGAAGAAGGGAAAAGTAAATCCGCAATGGCAGATCTCGCCACTCTCACAAAGACAGAGGCAGTGGGGACACAGTGTTTGAAGGTGGCGAAAGCAACCTCGAATAAGACAAGTTGGGGTGACTTGTCCTTGCAGTTGTGCAGCAGGGAAATGGAAGTGTTTAGAAGGTAAACTTCTATGAACTGGTGATAAGGCCTCTTGGTTTGTTACATGGCATATAGCCTGTGTAACCGAGAAAATAAGATTGTTAGTTAAGCCTTTACCATGGTGACACAGATACCAAAGATGACCAAGAACTGCTCTCAGCTCCTTGCACTTCAAGTTAATGGATGTAGACATTGGTAATAACGGGCTACTTGTCAAGGCGGGGCTCATAATCTAACGAAGTGCTATGACTCCACTAGGTGCAGGTGCAACAAAGGGATGAGACTTTAGTGTAGAAGACTTACACTAGGATGAGGAACTGAGAGGAGTGAACAGTGGAAGTAGCAATCAAGGTGTGAAAGCGACTTATTGTCTCTGGGAATAAGTCCCAGTTTATATACCTCTACAGTGTGTTTGTGTTTATTGTGATTACTGTAGGTAAAAGGAAATGTTCTAGAACATGATCGAAGATCATGTGATAGGACTATTGTTATTGTCCAATAACCATATGGACCTTATCTATGCTGTCATATGATAAGAGATAGCTAACTCATGTAATGAGTAAAAGGGATAGCATAATGATATAAAAAGATAAGAGAGTCTAGACCTTTCTTCCAGAAATGGTAGCTTAGTAATAGAAATCCAAAAATAGAATACTACCGTTTCAATACTAGGAACCTTCCACCCCTTTTGAGGCAAACCCCCACATCGATGAGCTCATCGAGACTCTCACAGCTTTATCCCTATCACCGATCTACAAATCAACTCAACCATGAATAATGAAGAGTATTTAGACCTGGACTCAACATGACTGGCTCCCTAGGCCCCAGTTACTCTCATTTCTAGAAGGTTCTTCATTGTAGACTTGAATCTAGTAAGGGGGTAATGTTACGACTTATGCAAACCATGGTACTCTTTCCCTTTTCAACCTTGACTTTCCTTGACCAGTGATTGGTCATCGCATCATACAATTTCTCTCTCCATTTCCATTCGCTGTCCAGATCATATGACTATGTCTATTTTCCTTTGTTTACTTCTTGTTTTCTTTCTCGTCCTGGTCCATGTGCCCTCTCCATGACTTAAACTGTCTTATCTTGCTATGCTATCCCTAAGCTAGTCTTTGCAAATCTAACGCCAGCCTCACTTCCCTGAAACCTCTGAAACCTCTAAGCCTTCTTGACTTCTCTAAAACCTTGTCTTGCTTCTGAAAAAATGCTTCTACCTTTCAGAAAACCTCCAATAAAGGAAGACACTTCGAACCTTTGACTTTTGCTAGTTCTTGCCATATGACCGCCATTGCAGTCATAACAATAAGATCGTCAGTTAAGCCTTCACCATGATAACACAGATACCAAAGATGACCAAGAGCTGCTTTCAGCTCCTCACATGTGATGAATGTAGACATTGGTAATGATTGTCATATACCGTCCTAACTCCGACCCTCCGGAACCATCTCCGGTTCCCTCACCTCGAACTCCGATGCATTCTCACTCGGGAGTTCACCTCCGACCTCCGGACTTACACTTTCATAACCTGCTGACTCACTTATGTTTACTCCGTTCCCCTTTTGTACTAGATCCGCTTTCTAATTATCTCCGAACCTGTGTAGCACAGCTCCGTCTATGTTTCCCTCCATATCCGTCTTACTCATCTCCGTTCCGCGTTTACTAATCAGTTACTAATGCGATGAACTCCGTTAGTAATCCGATGCAACTCCGTAGTATATATAGTGTAGACTTCATGTATCTAGCTTTAGCTTCGTTATCGACTTGACGAATCCTCTTGACCTCCGAACGTCTCCGACCCTCCTGTCTCCGACCCTTTCCTAAATCCGGGACACGCGACCTAGCAAGGGGGCAGCACATAAGCTGAACCCGAAGTCCCATTATGTCCGCAACTCCGGAGTTCCGGAGTTCGACCCGGAGGATTGTACGGTCCTAACACCATTGTTCTGCATCGTTGGCACAATTCTAAAAATTAACACATTTGATTCAGGTTGTTAATCAGCATGGATAACTAGAGATCAAATTACTCCTGAATGGTCTACTCTTGAGCAAGCAATACAAGCCTAACATTGTGGATCAACAAAATTAGTATAAGCTGTTATAAATTACTAGGCAAGAACAAGGGTATGAGTATGGGTTTGATACCCACAGCCTGTGGGGCATGCAAAGGGTGTGTGATTGCTACTCACATACAAACATGAATACAAACATATTGTCAGTGTTCATGTTCACGTTTATAGGCAAGCTTGTGTAGTTACAAGGTGGATGAGGGCAAAGGAGAGGCTTGGGACAATAAAAAAAAGAGAAAGAGTGAAAGTAGGGGCGTGTCATTGTTGGCGCATTGTTGGTGAATGTTGTTATTGTTACCATTGTAAGGAAAGTAAGGATGAGGGCATTGAGAGTTGAGAGAGTGAGGAAGAGTGAGGATGGGGGCATTATTATTGATATATCATTGCTGAATATTGTTGTCATTGCATTGTGAGGAAAGTGAGGGATGAGAGTGTGAGAATTGAGAAAGTGAGTAAAAATGAGAGTGAGAGTGGGTGCATCATTGTTGGTGTGTTGTTGGCAAATGTTGTTATTGCATTGTGAGGAACATGAAGATGAGGGTGTGAGAGTGATGGTGTGTTATTGAGGGTGAGCACGCATTGTTGTTGTCACAGGATGAGGATGAGGGCACGGTGTTACGATATTATGTCATACATTAGCATTATTGCATTGTCATTGTCATTGCTATAGTTGTTGTGAAATGGGTGAGGGTGAAAGTGAGGGTATGATATTGTGGCTGAAATGTTGTCTGTATCTATTCTCATATCTCTTTGACACTAGACTGTAATGACAAGAAGATGAAGTAGGAAAGAATAACTATATTGTTACATGGTATTCAGTAATTAACTACTTAATTACTTCCATTGTGATGATAATGCTGGACAGTGGGGCATGAAGCTTGTCAACAAGTTGTACCAGCCATTGCTGGAGGAATTGAGTGATTGTATTGCATTGATAACATGTCAATAGCATACAAAGGTTTTTTTTGTTGCAAGTATATTAGATGAAGTGTGGCTATACTCTGACCATGTTACTAATCTGTCTGTCCTAAAGTGATGTTTTTGGTACACTTGAGTATTATTTTTGCTAAGTAATGAAAAATAAAGCCGAGTTGACATGAAGAGATATGAAGTTTGTCAAGCAATAGTCTAGGCCAATGATGGTGCTATGAATGGATATATGATGATAGGGATGACTGAGAGAAATATTAACAAGAACATTAATGTAGACTTGGTTACTTTGTGATAAAGTGATAGAGTGATAATGGTATGTTAGACTGATGAGAGAATATGATGAGAATAGTGATAAGTAATGATATGAATGTGAAGATAAGAGCTTATATAAAGTAGTGAGAAAATGAAGTGAAAAAGAAAAAAAATGAGAAGTGGACAAGGTAAGGTAAGGTGAGTAAGTGGTAAGGAAGTGAAGTGAAGCAAAGTAGGAGTAGATGAGGGTAGAGAAGGACAAGGTTGGAAAATAAGAAGTAGGAGAAGTAGGAATAAGAAGTAGGAGAAGTAGGAGAGTGTAGGAGTAGGAAAGAGTAAAGTATAGAAGTAGAAAGGAAGGTAGAAGAGGGAAAGTGTAGGAAAGTGTTGGTAGAGTGAAGGTTGATAGAAGGAAGTAGAAGTAGAAAAGGGAAAGTGTAGGAAAGTGTGGGTAAGGTAAAGTAGAAGTAAGGGAAGGTAAAGAAGGAGGTTTGGAGTTGGAAAGTGTAGGAAAGTGTAGGGAAGGGTTACGTGGGTGAAGTAGAAAAGTAGGAGTAGGAGAGGGTAAGTAAGAGAGGGGGTAAGTAAGGAAAAGTGTAGGCAAGATGAAGTAGGAGTAGGAGGGGATGAGTGAGGACAAGGTTTGAGGTTGGAAAGTGTAGTTGAGTGTAAGGAAGTGTTACGTAGGTGAAGTAAGAGTAGGAGAGTGGGAGGAGGTAAGTGAGGGAAAGTGTAGGTAAGGTGAAGTAGGAGTAAGGAAGAGTAAGTGAGGATGGGGTTAGGTTAGGTTAGGTTAGGTTAGGTTAGGTTAGGTTAGGTTAGGTTAGGTTAGGTTAGGTTAGGTTAGGTTAGGTTAGGTTAGGTTAGGTTAGGTTAGGTTAGGTTAGGTTAGGTTAGGTTAG
>JBBPOC010001009.1:0-12102 GCA_038091235.1 Tylopilus rubrobrunneus | reverse complement strand
GGATTAACAGGAGGTGGAGCCGCTTCTAACGCTCTCCTTTGGAGATAAGGATCCTCCCTCAAATAAGGAGGGGGATCGAAAAGGATATCATGCATTCGTAAATCGCGTCTACTCACTGCGTATGGGGGAGGAGCGATTTGATCTGGTTCGGTGTTATCCGCAGCGGGAATCACCTGATAAGCCAAAGAATGCAAGGCGTTAGTGGTCCTGATCTGTATTCCAACATGGCAATGATCGCCAAGGGAAAGATAGTAACATGAGAACACGAAAGTGTGTCCCATTAGTACTATGAGTAACTGGGTTTGCCAGTACTCGTCAACCCAAGGTCTTGTTAAGACGTAGACCAGGAAGTTGAGCATAAGCCACTTAGGACTCAGCCCTTCAGGTACAGTGAACTCGAAAGCAGGGAACAGCATCGTGAGAACGTATGCGTATATACCCTTAGCAATCGGGGCTCATAACCTATCGAAGATACCACGAGTATGGAAGGCTCGGGACAACGACAGCAACAGCGCAGGATCAGTGGGAATACTCACTGATAGCAGTACCAAAGGTAGAAGAGATAGAGTAGTGATGGAGTTGGTGTAAGGGCCTGTATAACCCTTGGAGTGATCTGACGTGTAGGAGGTCAAGAGCACTTAGATTGTGCAATGGGCAAAAGCCTGGACTATATAGTGTTGACAGATTGTTTGTATCTATGTACAACTACTATAGGGCAGGTCCATGGAATGTTCTATGACGTTCCATGGATATGGATTAATCATCAATGATGTCATGCGCAGCATGTGCTGACTGATCATGTTATCTTATGAGTCATCATCATCATGTCATCACAGAGATAAACGATAAGGGCCTAGACCATTGATAAGGTAATCCGAGTCTAGACCATGCTTTAGTAATAAGCTTTGATCGTGACATAGGAGCGTATGCCTTTCGGTATAAGCTTAGTCATCATCTGTGATTTCGACACTTGTTAGCATTCTCATTGACATCATTGATGGTAAGCATCAATCACCATGTGATAATAGCCAGGAGCAACTAATTGGTTGTCAGTCCATGAGCATCTCATAACTCTTTGTTGCATCCTTCACCAGGGCATCAGTATCAACAACATACTGATGTATGTCTTCAAGAGTGCTTGGCTGTATTTGGGTGACAACAAGGATGGCAAGCTGAGCAAAAGAGAAAAAATCATCTGAAAGTGTTGCTTTCACTGTGGCCTTCTCATTGACTTTGATTACACCAAGTTTACTGATGAAACCAATCTGGGCATGTCTGCTAGCAAATGAACTGTGCATACTCATATGCAACCATATATATTTTGTTCATCCTACATCCAGGGCACAATTCCCTTCATGTTAATCAAAATCTTAAAGAAGTATGCAATGCCTGGAGGTACCATCATGCACCAAGCCAAGTATGATCTTGAATTGCTCATTTATGTTTTGATCTGGATATGCATTCTATATGGCGACCCATGCATTGGAGGTACTGGTCCTCATAATATCAGCATAACAAGCCCAAATGCATGGATAACCCCCAAATGTCTCCAGGAAGTCCATAACCTTGTTGTATTCAAGTGCAGTGACCTCCACATACAAGTCACGCTTGAGGGATTCATGAACTACTTCCAACACCTCAAGCCCTTTGCAGCATCTCTTTATGAGGCTATTCTTCAAAGCCACTCTGACCAGGGACTGGCACTTACTCACGCAACAGTGAGGGATATCTTACTCAACATGTTTTTCATCATAGAGGAACCTATCTTGCCAGAGGGTACCTAGAGGGGCATGAAATGCAAAAGGGCAGAGGATGGAAGACATACAACTAGATCCTGGCTTGAGTAACTTTGCTGCTTCTCATTCTATATACCTAGTATACTATATTGTTATGTGTTCTTTTTTCAAGTATGTTTGTTGTATGGCCTCTTATGTTCTTTGATAGTGTTTAAATGCCTGATTATGTCACATTTTGGGCTTGATATCCTTTAACTTGAACCCTGGTTGAACATTGTCATTGAACAAGTCAAGGGCAAGCCAGACAGTTCAATTTATTGGATGCCTAGATGGGTTCAATGGCTTGATAAGGTGTGTTGCTTGTGCTTCCTTTCAACTCTAACCACTTGATTTACGGACTCATAATATTTTGATAAGATAAATGGCTCAGTATGCCATGCTATACACCTCTTAGAGCCCAGATGGGAGGTGCGCCCAGGCTTAGCTTTTGCCTGAATCTGAGCTTGGACGTTGAAGCGGAGCTTGGAATTTCCTGACTGCCGACAAGATCATCATCAGATAGTGCACACCCAAATGCCTGACAGCAATACAGACAGTAGTAGATCCTCAGCCTTCCATGACTCTGGCTTTCAAGTGCTGCTTGACAAGCACCACACATTCCTTATCACACTTCAATTCTGACAGGAAAAATGTGGGTGGAGGAGCTTTTGAATGGCCACCCTAATCGGATTTGCAATGAACTTGGTGTCCAAAAGAATGTCTTTCAACACCTGATCAATGAGTTATCGTCTCATGGATACACCCACTCCAAAAATGTTATGCTAGAAGAACAACTTAGCATATTCTTATATACCTGTGTAACTGGCCTGTCATGCAGGCATATTGGGGAGCATTTTCAGCGGTCGAATGATACAATATCCAAGCATGTTTTTTCTTCTCGTTTTGTGCCAAAAACTTTACTAACAACCGTTCATAGATACTTTCGCAAGATGTTGGTTGCATTCACGTCACCTGGAATATATACCAGATATGTCAAATTACCCCATGCAGACAATCCAACACCCCCTCGCATTGCTGACAATCCCATCATATTTCCCTTCTTCAAAGATGCCATTGGTGCAATTGATGGGACCCACATCGCATGTACCCCATCAGCAGCAGAGAGGGATGCCACTCACAACCAGAAGGGCTTCCATTCACAAAATTGTCTTGTTGCCTGCAATTTCGATCTAGAATTTATGTATGTTCTTAGTGGGTGGGAAGGGTCTGCCACCGATGCTTCAGTTTACCATGATGCACGCACCACCAACTTTACAATCCCTTCTACAAAGTACCACCTTGCTGATGCAAGCTATCTGCTCTGTCCACAATTATTAGTCCCATACCATGGTACACGGTACCATTTACCAGATACCAGGATGGAACCATGCACAAATGAAGTATGTATTACCTTTTGTCTTGATTTTATTATTCATATTTTTCAAGGCCTGCAAATGCACAGGAATATTTCAATCTGCATCACGCACAGCTTCACAATGTTGTTGAGTGAATCATTGGAGTTCTCAAGCGACGATTTCAAATTCTTGTGATCCCCCCTGAATATAGCATGGAGATTCAACCACACATTCCCCCTGCCCTCTGTTGTATCCACAACATCATCCAATACTACAATCCAAATGAGTTTGAAGAATGTGAAGCAGAACAAGTTGCTGCTGAGGCTTTGACAGGTGTCGGGAATCAATCAGTGATATATGGGGACACAGCAGAGGGTTTTATCACGGCGCAGGAATGAGACTTGATGGCAGCAAAGCAGGATGAGATAATGGAGAGCCTTTGGCAGAATCATCTTCAATACCTTCATGACAACTCTACTGATGTGTAATAGGCCTGATGCTGGGCTAGCACACCACTCCAAGTCCAATGATCACAATCATGATGGATACAAGTCAATAGCATGACAGAGACATCACTGTACTGTATGAAATCATTGTTCCTCTGAGTCTGCAATCCACTTTCTCAACCACTTGTGCCGAAACTCATCCGTGCTTGCAGGTGATGTTGAAAGCAAAAGGTATCCATCAATGAAGTCATTGTTCATCCCAAAAGCATCAAATACAGATCATCTCCTCAGCCAGAAGAAAATCCTTATCATGTTCAAGCAGAATTGACCTTGCTCTGTTCTGTTTTTCAGCAGCTGCAGCCTGAGCTTCAATTGCCACTTGAATGAGCTGAGATGTTGGATTTGATGTCATAGCTGATTTTGATGAGCCTGATTGCATGACGCGTTCGATTAGATTTGTGTTGGCCTGGAATGACGAGTGCAATGTGCTGATGTCCTCCCAAAGGAAATCAAAATCACTAGATGGGTTTGGGGCATGTTGTTTCCGACTCCTCACGGCACTACTAGATACTACACTGGCAGACCCAGAGACTGCACTTCCCAAAGTCCCAGCCCAGGGGACAGGCACTGGTGCTCCCAGGCCTGCCATAGATACATCACCATCATCTGCCACCTTGCGCTTGTTTGTGTGCTCAATGTGAGCAGAGACACTCGATGAGAGGTTGATTGAGCTAATGGCAGAGCCAATGTATGAAGTGGGGACTGAAGGTGACCGAAAGGCTGACTCAGCCACACCAGCAGAAGATGGGGAAGGCAAATCATGACTTGGATGTGGGCCTGCTGGGATGCTCAACTCAGATATAGCCTGAGCAGGCCCAGGTTCATTCAAGTTTGGTCCACCAAGTCTGCTGACTTGGATCATTGCAGCAGCAGGGTCACTTGGCCTGCCAGCAGGTCCCAGTGTGAGTGACATCATTTTAGCTTCAGGATATTGCATGGTGTTGTGGTTTGAATTAGCAGGATTAGTGGGGGGTGAAATCGCATTTGTGCTATGCTCCAATTGGCTAGTACTCTGGTGCATAATGATCGGTGAGGATGAATGCGAAGCACTTGCTGCTGGGGGCCCAGGGTCTCCAAGTCCGAGTCCAACAATGAATCTCGTATGACCAGCACTCTTTGATGGCATTAGTTGCTTCATCTTCTCGTAATGGATCCAGCCTTCTGTTTGGATACCTGGCAGCACCCTTCGTTGTCTGTCAATAATTTGTACTTGTTAGGTATTGCTAGTAGACAATGTGTAGCAACTGCCAGTGGAATGTACCTTTATGATAGCATCCCACACACGCTGACTTTCTATTGTGATGTTTGCCCCTCGCTCTCATGAGTAGGCCAGCCCAGATGTATTCACAATCTTGTTTACAACATTGTAGATCTTCTTCATCTAAGGATTTCCGAATCAATGGTCACAGTATAAATACACAAAAAAGCAATTACTCACTCTTGCCCACTTATCCTTGCAAGCATCTGCCATTTTGTGCTTCCCATGGCTGGGCAGTGGAAACCTACTAGCTACATCGCTCCAGAATGAATTCTTGAAATTGGCACCATCCCCCATCTCCATTTTCTGTGACAGTGCGAGATCGATGAGGTAGATTTTGTCACCAATGCTCCAGTGTGTGGACGTGGGCCCAGGGTGTTCAGATTTCATTGCTGATTGATTGCTGCCATCTGACATGGACTCCATAGCCTTCTGTTTTCCTTTCCTTCCATGAGATGAGACCTGACTTGACCTGCTGGGTGGCATTGCTACAGCAGTGTTCAAGTTGGTGGTGGTGGGAAGTGGTGGTGAGTGAATTGGTGATACACCTCAGTGCTGAGTTGCTCTAAAACAGCATCTTGGCAGGCTGCTGCTCAGCATCCCAGCATTGCCCTACAAGTCTGGGTTTGGTCCCTGAGGTCCACCTCCCATCTGGGCTCTTATACTCTTCCTCGAACTCCTATAGGCCTAATTGAGGCAGTTGGGTGTATCAATGAGCCAAAATCAATTTTTTGGTCTTATGCATCCTCAACATGACATTCTTCTGCAGAGATGGCCATCTCAGTTGACACCCTCTAATATGGTGGACTAATGGCCATCTCAATTCCTCAAAATCAACATGAAAACATCTCAATGGGTCCAATGGTGGATAGAGCTGTCTAGCTCTATTCCAGTATTGTCCTAGAGTCTCAGACTGTCACAGACTGTAATAGTGATGCACTAATACATATTCAAAGATTCCTGTCACAGACTAGAGCAGCCTGCCACAAGGGATACCAATTTCAGCAATAATAACAGACTGTCACAGTCATGCATGCGATAGCACACAATCATACTTGAATTCATCCAAATGTGATCACATGATAACATAAGTCATGAACAGTCATGGTCAATCAAGTACTACATCAAAACCGCTCATCCCTACATACTGAATATATCCTGCACATGATCACTATGCCATGTTTCAGTCATATGAGGAACAGCCAATAGATCCAATCATTCCACCTGCCTGTTTCTACCCATTTGTACCAAAGCACCTTGGTCTTCCTGGCATGCACTGGGGAGGTATCACATTTCTTCATCAATCCAAGAATTTTGAGGTAAACCAGCGAGTAAGTGGTGACTCTGAAGTTGACCTCACCTTGTAAAGTTGCTATCTCATCAAGAATGACTTTCAGCTGTGAAAAAATTGAGTTTGTGAGCAATGTCTGAGCAGTAAACTTATGGCAGTGGCAGCAATCACCATGGCAACCCTTGGTACCTCACTGCCAAACACTTCAGGGAATTGTTTCCTGATGCTCTTGTTGTTGCTGTAGATGAAGTCCAAGATAAGCAGCCCTGACAGTGCAAGGTGTGTAAAGTTGTTCATTTTTCCCTGGAAGTGTCCCATGTGTCAACATTAGCTATCAATGCTTGAACACCACCTACCTTGGAATCCATACTATCCCACAGGAATGCACCATTTTCACCTAGTAGTTGTCTGACAATGCCCTTGTTTATGTCACACCAATTTTTGGGGGTCCCAGTCATAACATTGTGTCATGTATGTATAAGTCCTTTTGTGGAGTGCAGACCTCCAGTTTCCAAGGTCTTCCCAAAGCTGTCATAAAATAGTAAGTGGGGGATCACCAAGATGTGGTGAGTAATGGTACCAATTTGCAGATACCATCCATAAATTGTGGCCACCAACCTGAATTAAAAATGAGGTGATAATGTCTAATGAAAACAATAGACACTTGCCTTTGGGAACAATCAGCAACTGAGCTTGTCACTCCTGTATAGCTTCTTCCATGTATTCCGCAACAAGCTTATTGAACTCAGCATGATGTGGAAATGCGTTAACAGACACAATGTCACAGTGTGAGAACAGCTTCACTTGTTCCAGCATATCATGGAAACCCAGTGGATAGAATTGCAACTGGGACAAGTCAGCTCCTTCCATGACCATAGCTGGGGCTGACTAGGCTTGATATGAGTGTTTGATTGGCCAGGTGCTTGTGACACCTGCCAGTGCACTGTTTGTGTTGCATGGAGTGGATGTCGAGTGTTGCTGACCCCTAACAGCAGCCAGTTCTAAGTTAGTAGAAAGGTGGGGTGCATGGTTACATCAATGATATGTGGCAACAACATTTTCAATGTTTCCCAAAGTGAGCCCACAGGGTGAGTATTGAGAATGTGAACATTCAATGCCATACCTTTAGTTGAGTGGGAAAAATGTGGATCTGTACTCTTTTGCAACATGGATGCATGACCAGCTGAAAGATGCACATTAAACACTTGTTTTCAAGTTGATCATAAGAACAACATACATGGGTGGCAAGAAGCTTTGCACTGGATTGTGTCTGAGCCTTTGCCTCGTGGCACTGCTTCAGCAATCCCTTCATCTTTGCTTGGTGGTATGTGTTACGCTACATCGTTTAGACTAGCGGACAAAGAGAGTGCCACTCAGTAGTAGGCACAATCAACTAACTCAAGGACTGAGGAGATCAGACTTTGGACGAGACTAAGCCTAAGCAACAGTGAATTGTGTAGATCTAGAATGAGAAACACTAATACAGTGGAGGTCTACTTATACATAAGATAGACACACACGGGCCAAGTCTAAGTATGGAGGAAATACCAGAAAGGAGATGTGATGACAAGGATGATGTGTAAGTGTAGAAGAGGAAAGAACATAATGGAACGATGACATCAACTTGAATGATGTGTAAGTGATAAGCATAAAGGTCAGTCAAGTCAATGATGATGTCATGGTCTAGTCCAGTGATGTCAGAGATAAGCATCATACAATCTGAAGAGCCAATGAGATTGGCGATGAATAACATACAACTTGAGACCTGTCACAGGTCCAGGAATGAAGTCTGAGAGAATACAAAGCAATCAAGAAAGGAAACAAATGCCCACGGTAAACCATATCATAACAGTATGTTGTCAATTTCAAGGAAAGGATCACTAATATTAAAACCATGCTGCATCGAAATACTATGTTTGTTGATTTCATAAGGTGATAGGATGGATGATGTGGTTCAGGGCAGGCCCACACAGCATGAAGGTGATGAGTCCAGATCTAAGTTAGTGGTTGGCTCATTGAACAGCACAGCCACAGGAGTCAAAATCTGGGTGTGTGAAAGGGGCTGGGATCCTGCCAAACTTCCTTGTCCTATCAAATTGAATACAAGTGATGAAAAGTAAGATCGAGAGGTGATGACAATGCACCATTGGCATGGGGAAGAGACTCTACTATATCAGAAGTACTCCATTGTGCAGTTTGCTGAATAGAGAGTACCTCAGTAGAAGATGTTGTTGTTGCATGAGAGACCCATATAGGTGCTTTAATGCCAGACTGAGAAGCAAGAGCAGGTTTGTGCAAGTGTGAAGAATAACAATGAGAGTAGGCCTCCCGATCACCTTGACTAGGTGGACAGATGGAAGGTTCCTGGAATGTAGGGGCAGTAGAAGTGAGAGAAACACCTTCAGAAAGGATTGAACTACTGCAGGAAGGAGACAGGAACAGCATGTTGGAGAGACCAGAAGTATGCTCCCCAGGATGGAAATGATCACCATCTGATAACCTGAAGCCAAACTGTTGGCCTGGTGATGCCAAAGCAAACAATGGCTGGATTGCAGGCAATTTGTATGTTGAAGGCACCTCCTGTGAATTGATATATGTAGCTTTGACACACAAGTGGGGGCATGATCTCGAACTGTGCTGCAACTTTGAACTTGGGGCCATAGGATTAACTTCCTGACCCTGGGTTGCTGCATTGAAGTTGACTATGCACCTAGATGTAGCCTTCCCAGAACTGTTCATTCGCAGTCACTCAACATGTTGCATTTGAAGAATCCCACTGCCAGTTCCCTTTCCATTGCATGACAATCACCAGAACTGGCTTTCAGTCTCTGAGTTGTAAATAGTGTTAGCTCATGGTTGCAAAGAGCTGCAAATGAAAAAAAAAAAAAAAAAACCTGGTAAAACTGAGTCATCTTCAGCCCTCACATGCTTCAAGCTTGCTTCAGGCAAATCATTGTCTTTGTTGTTGTTGGATTCAGAATCCTCATAGACTATCTTTTTGCATTTGGGGGGCATGACACAGAGCATTGAGGACCCTCAACTTTCCAACTTGGGCAGGAATTTTCATGCTTTTGTACATTGGTAAGCGATGCTTGAGTAACAAGCCACATAACCAAAAATGTCACAAAATATATTGGTATATTAGTTGGTGACGACAGCCCAAGCCAAGCAGTTGTGATAATGCAAAGTAGTAGTGAGGAAGAACTTGTAAAACAAAACACAATGTTCTGGCATGGAACAACTCATAATGAAATACAGAGTGCAAACAAAAGAATTTTAAAGAGCATAGGTCAAACTTGAAGGTACAACACAGTGTTCTGGCACAAAACAACTCATAATGAAACACGTAGTGCAAATAAAAGAGTTTTAGAGAGGATAGATCAAACTTGAAGGTGCAGTAACTATAAACAATCACAGGAAATATTTAAATATAGCTTGATGGCTGTCAAAGCCTACTTTGTGGAATAGGATGCATTGGCACATGAGTAACATGTACAAAATGGGAAATGGGCCATGGGTCGAGGTGCTGTCCATAAACACTTTGTGACAGAATATTCATTGTGATCAGTGACAATAGAACATCATTATTGGTTGGAACCTAAGAAAGCTGCCACTGGAGGAAAGCCAGAACCACTGATCAGCCAGATAGGATCAGGTTGGGGTATATATGAAGACAGACGATGTTGGCCTTGAAATGCAGATCCTTCAGTAGCTAGTGCTATGGAGGTAGGGGTGTCATCATCATCATCATCCAGGGGGGGCAATATTGGGTTCCAGCTGTCGTCCAGTAGATAGGAAAGAGCTTCAAGCATGAAGTTGAGCATGAAGTTGAGCATGACTTCCTTATTGCAAAATTGCTTGTTCATGTACTCCATTGGGGCAACTATTTTCTCATGAAGCTTGTTAAGGAGTGGAATTAGTGGCTTGAAGTATGGTGAGATTTGCATAAGGATCCTTGTGGACCAACTGAGCTTGGATTGGATTGTGGACAATTTCGTGCAGTTAGATGTGGCCAAATTGAAATATGTATCAAAGCATGAGAGATTGTCTTTAATTTTGTGGGGTCTGTTCATGAGCATTGGCACACATATGCCGACTAGTACATAGAACAAGGACTTGAGGTCATGGGCTGGTTGGTGGACTATTGGCTTTCCTGGGCCCGCAATAACCAGCTCTGTGGTCATTCATGACCATGTTTCCTGAAGGAGTGGGGTGTTCAGCCTACTGGTCACACACACATGGTGCAGACTTATTGTGCAGTGTAATGGACAGTTATTGATTGATGGTTGATTGGGGTCTAGGGGCTGTTCAGCCATGGGAAGCTTTATCTCATGATTAGACCCTAGTTCAGTGACTCAGACATATTGTACATTGGAGCTAGTTGATCTATTTGATTCAGCAAGGGAGAGTGTGAGGACTTTGCTGCAGTTGTCACCTGCCTGTTTGGAAGTTGAGGAAGAAGTCACAGGCTGGGAAGCAATGGGTTCAATGGGAACCACATAGCCCCAATCGGCGAGCAATCCACATTTGGAAATGAATTTGACAATCTTTTCACAAAGAGGTTCTCGCTGCTTTTCAGGAAGGGTATCCAGGAACTTCAAGTGACCCTCAGATTTTTCAAGTTCACAAATGGCGAAAAGAAGGTTATATAAACTGATGTCATGATGGAAAATGCATGCCTTTTCAATGGCATCCTTATGGGCTAAATGAGAAGGGGGCAGCATTTGATGAGTAACATACGACCAGTTAAAATCACAATGTACTTTGAACATAATCAATGAAGGCAATCAGGAGTTCAGCTAGTGAGTTGAATTTTGTGATTTCAGCTGAACCCAAACTGCCAAACTACTAAAGGGAAAAATCAATTACCCCAAGGGCTGTTATACAGCCTACCAATCCTGAGGAGACCATGGGAATTGATTGCCATGGATTTCATGGGACCATTTCCACCAAGCAAGCCTGGGACACAACTACCTCTGTGTAGTTTTGTGTCACCTCATATTCATGGTACACCTGGTACCCATAAACACAACAATTCATATGTCTGAACTAGCCACAAAGTTCATGAAGGAGGTTGTTCACCTTCATGGACTCCCTGAGACAATTGTCTCTGATTGAGATATGAAGTTTACTTCAACTTTCTGCCAGTGGCACAAACTGCACAAAGCATTGGGAGCAAAGCTTCTAATGTCAACTGCATTTCATCCATAGACCAATGGTGCCTCTAAAGGGGCCATTAGGAATATAGTGCAGATACTACACTCATTGGTACAGCCTGACCAAATAGATTGGGTAGCTAAACTGCCCACTGGCATGACCAAATTGATGATCAGCATCAGCATCAGCAGTTCTACAGGTTTCACCCCAGTCAAGCTAAATTACAGGTATTTGCCCAAACTGATGCTTAGACTTAATGACACAGATGCATCAGCCACTCCAGGAGTGTGGACATTCATCCACCAGGCAATAAGGAACCTGGAGATGCCAGTGGCATATGACACCATCATTAAAAGCTGAGTGGTACAGACCCACCACACTAATAAACGAAGGGCAGTGTTAGGACCGTACAATCCTCCGGGTCGAACTCCGGAACTCCGGAGTTGCGGACGTAATGGGACGTCGGGTTCAGCTTATGTGCTGCCCCCTTGCTAGGTCGCGTGTCCCGGATTTAGGAAAAGGTCGGAGACAGGAGGGTCGGAGACGTTCGGAGGTCAAGAGGATTCATCAAGTCGATAACGAAGCTAAAGCTAGATACAAGAAGTCTACACTATATATACTACGGAGTTGCATCGGATTACTAACGGAGTTCATCGCATTAGTAACTGATTAGTAAACGCGGAACGGAGATGAGTAAGACGGATACGGAGGGAAACATAGCCGGAGCTGTGCTACACAGGTTCGGAGATAATTAGAAAGC
>JBBPOC010001008.1:0-12104 GCA_038091235.1 Tylopilus rubrobrunneus | reverse complement strand
TGCCAGAGTCTGCTTCGGTGAAAGAAATGCTGGCGAAGTAAGTTTCCACTCTTTCATTGGGCGATGCAAATATGAATCAAATATCGTCAGGCGTATTCAAGAACAGGGCCTCCGGACATATTTGTTCACATATGCCCCGTTGTATTCTACCCTTTCCCTTTCTCTCCTTTCGCGAACGTTTTCACTGCCGCTCAGGACCGTCACATCCATAATCTCAAAGATGATTTGGAACGAGGAGCTGCCTGCATCCCTGGACCAATCCACTGGCGTCGTCGTGTTCCATCGCATTGAACTTTCCCGCCCGCAACAACTCGCCCAAGTTATTGCAGAGAAAGTCAGCAATATGGTTGAACAAAACGAAAAGGCATTGGATGTGAAATTGGGCACCGTCGTTGCATGGGGTGATCGGGGTGATGCAAAAGGCGAGAAACGGGGTGAACAGACTCAGGAGCGCCGTGGTAGAGGGGACAGGACAAGAGGTGGTGTACGCGGTAAGATCTGATTCTGTGCCTCTGCGATTCACGCGGAAAATTGACACGATTGTGCACAGGTGGTACCCGTGGTCGTGGTTCTCGATTTGCACAAGGTCTAGGAAATCAGATGGCACAACGAGTACAATAGCTTGGTATTATTGTCACCTGCGTTGACCGTACTCTACCATGTCCTGTTGCTGCCGCTAGACCAATGATAGTACGCAGTTCTACTTAGCTGGCTGATCATCAGTCTCCTCTGAGTCTCCGTCTTCGTCTTCGTCGTCTTCATCTTCCTCAGACGGGTCCTCCGTTTCCGCCCCCCAGTCAGAGATATCAAGCTTTTCATTTCGATAGCTTTCTGGAAGAGTGCGTGAGCGTGGACGAAATGTATTCGGTTGACAAGACCTCACCATTTTCCTTCGCTTCATATCCGCCTTGTGTAACGCAGCGCACTAGTTCGGCTTTGCTCCCGACCTTGGTATTCCTGCCGAGAACAGATCCCTCAAGTTTCGCCCTATGTCAGGCTCAGCAGGTTGATTGAATGCAACGAGTAGGGTGCTCACCCATCCGACACTACACAGTGATCAAGCAACACGCAGCCAGAAATCTTCACCATTTTCCCGATTATGCAATGCTTCCCGATGACAGATTTCTTGATCGACGTCCTCTCATCGACCTTTGTAAAATCACCAATCGTTGAATCGGATGAGATTGATGCCTTTGCATCAATGAGCGCGCGTTTCTGCGGTTCGACGGGTAAGGTATAAGATGCATCGTTTATAAACTACATTCGCGGTGGTGAATCAAGAGGGATACGTGTGTACGTGGAGAACTTACGTGTCGGTTTGCTTCTAAATAGGCTGGCAGGTTATTGGTGCGAACGCAATACCCGTCTCCCTCTCGATGGATAATGACACCGACTCGGAGGCTGCTTGCCTCCATTGGCACGTCGTCAGATTCTGTGGGACTTGGTGGTACAGAATAGGCTAACTCCCGACCCATTTGAACGGGTGAGGATATAGCTGATTGGCTGAATGCTGCCGTTTTGGCCTTTGCGACATTGATTGTGTGGAGAGTAGAGTGTTTCATTGGAGTGCGTGCCGCATAGTTGGAAAGCGAGCTGAGCACTGCCCAAAAAGTGTTGGTAAAAACCAGCATAAATTAGCAGGAAATACCTTACCACGTCCATACTTTGAACGTTTCGTTGCTTGGTAGTGCACCTTGCACAACCATGGGAGAAAATCCTCCCGCAAGGAATCCAGTTCAGTCTTGCGTTGCAAAACGTCAAGTACCTCACGTTTACAGACATAGACATGAGAGTCTTGAAGCCGGGATGAAAGCTTCGCACGAGGGTAGCGCGAGAGCAAGCTCATTCTCAACTCGAGCTCCTCTGCGTTCTTGTCTTTGCTGTCGAGGGAGTCAACGTACAGCAGCGTTCCTGTAGAGTCATCCCAGACTATCGGGAAAGACTCTGAATGAGAGCCCCATTCTTCGGGAGCTGCAGACTTTTCCGATTTGGGTGGCTCGAACCAGCAAGTGGTTGCGATTGCGCCATCCGAGGTAGCCTCTGAACGGAATTTGTTCAAGAGCGTTGAAAGAGGGAGCGACGGCGGAGGAATAAAGTCACAAGGGAGCACCACGAAATCTTCTTGAATGCGGGTGGAGAAGTGTCTAAGGATGGAGCACGTCCCAACGCTTAGCTCCTGTGTCTCGTCGAACGACTGGATATCGACGCGCAAAGCCGAAGAAGATATCGGTGATTCCGAACGGATATAGTGTGATATAGAGGGTCGATGCGAGGAAGGACAGATGAGGAGGACGTCTGGCAGTCCTGTTTGTCAAGTGCGCTAATCCGATCAAAGTGAGTCGCACCATTGATCCCGGACTGCTCGACCCACGAGAGGGTGTAATCCACCACGGGCTTGTTAGAAATAGGGACTAGAGCTTTGGGGAAGGGCTGATCACCAACGTCGCCTGTCAAGGGAAGGAGCCTGTGGAGAAGTAAGCATCGTGGACCACAGGGCAAAAGGCTGATGATCACTCGTTCCCAAAGCCTGCAAGAATCACCGCGAGAAATTCGCGAGGGACTGACTGGACTGGGTCCACGCTAAAGTCCATAGCTTGGGGTCGAGGTGGATAAGATCGTTAGTAGGTCATCCGAGTCACATCCGATTCGTCATATGGGGTCGATTGCCTTTTCTAGAGTTCCACTACCGCATCACTAGACTACGGCTACTCATGTAGGTTCCTTTCGCTCCCTCCCACAGCTAACGTGCATAGCTAGGGTGCTCTCCAGCGCGGACACCCATGAAGGCCTGCAAGAACCATATCTTGAATAAACATAGTAACATGTATGGTTAGAAAACATACCGTCAGTGACTGAGGAACATCCGGCCCTTGGCGCGACGGCGTTGGATGACCTTACGACCCCCTGGAGTTTTTTTCCTCGCGAGAAATCCGAATTTCCTCTTCCTCACGCGTTGGGAGGGCTGGTACTCGGTGCCGCGCGAGGCAAACCGAACGCTAGTCATGTCGTTGATGCGGAATGGGAGTGCCCATCTGAGTGAGCTCGCAATCCTGGCACCGGCGAATAAGGTGGGGTGGACCGTCTGGGTTGCTCTGAAGATGGAGGAGAACAGAGCTCGGGGCAGCATCGCGAATGAAAGACGTCAAATATGAGATTCTCACGCTACACACATCCGTCCATGTTACTAGCTAATTTCCTTCTCTCGTTCAAGTATCACCGCCAGCTATATTCTTCGCTAAGTTCCCTGTGAGCATGGCGCAGCCTTCCGTGCACCAACTCTTCCGGCGTCTTGAAACCGTTGGAAAGGGTGCTTACGGCTCCGTGCACAAGGGTGTCCATATACCCACAGGCAATATCGTGGCGCTCAAGATCATCAATCTCGATACAGCAGATGACGATGTCGAGGCAATACAACGCGAAGTGGCCCTCCTCACCCAGCTTCGTGATGCGCCCAATGTCACCAAATACTATGGCTGCTTTCTAGACGGTCCACGTGTCTGGATCGCAATGGAGTTTGCACAGGGAGGCAGCGTTCGTACTCTCATGCAGTCTTCCAGGGAGGGGGTGCTCGAAGAACGCTTCATTGTCATCATCACTCGCGAGGTGCTCGTCGGACTTGCCTACCTTCACAGATCCGCAGTCATGCACCGTGATATCAAGGCTGCTAATATTCTCATCACTGCAACTGGCAAAGTCATGATCTGCGATTTCGGTGTCTCCGCTTTATCGGCTACAACGACGAGCAAGCGGAATACGCTCATGGGGACCCCTAATTGGATGGCACCAGAGGTGGCTCAGCCTACTCCCGTGTACGACAGCAAGGCAGACATTTGGAGCCTGGGTATCATGGTTTATGAGATGGCCAAAGGTGCTCCTCCTCACTCGGACTTGAGGGATGCGATCAAAGTCATGCAACTTATTGCCAAAGTCAAACCCCCGAAATTGGGAGAAGGAGATGGTAGCAAGGATATGAGGGATTTCGTTTCTTGTTGCCTTCGAGAATCACCCAATGATGTGTGTATCTAGAAATCGTGTTTCGATCGTCTTACTGATGCTCCGTTCAGCGCCTGTCCGCAGACGAGCTCGCTAAGACAAAGTGGATCAAAGCCACTGCAAAAGTAAACATATCTGTATTGAAAGAGTTGATTATCAGATATGATGCTTGGGTTCAGAACGGGGGATCTAGAGCAAGTATTGCAGATCCTCTTGACTGGGAGGACGAAGAGAAGAAAGAGTAAGACCTGTTCACAGTTTGCGATGAGATCCACTCATACTTTTCAGCTTACAAAAGATCCCGGACGAAGACGGTGACCTCTGGGAGTTCGATACCATTAGGCGCAATTCCCTCATGAATATAGCTAATGAAGATGAAGACGTGGATAACCTGAAACCTGTTGACGGAGCTTCCGTAGCGCCTACAGTTCGTCCTGCACCAACCCGCCTGCCGACGTCTTTGCGTGGCCTCTTTGACGACGACTCCACGCCGAACGACACTCTCAGACCATCGCTACCGTTCCCGCAGACGACAGCTACACCACCCAATGCCTCACTATCTTCGTCACCTGCGAGGGAGCTTTTTAGTGCGAAGAGGGCTGGGCCTTCTGAAGTGGTAGACGATGTCCAGTTGGCCAAATACAACGAGTTTTCATTTCCAAGTCGTCGACCTCGTCAAAACTCGCAGGATACTACACCCTCGCTAACTGGTCCTAGACTTCCTCCCACAAGCCCTTCACCGGTTACAAGAGCACGGTCTACTAATACGGCCGATGCAGACTCTCCTGCGATCGCTAATTCCTCTGGAACTTCCCTGAATAGGAAGCCTAGCCTCATCCGTCAGGCATCAGTCGCTGTGATGGAAAGTACCCCAACATCACCCCTCATGCCTCCTGTCCGGCCATTTGCTGCGCGAGATAGGAGTGGCAGTTCTTCCAGTAAGGGAAGCGACAGCAATAATTCGACCAAGAGCTTGGTTTTACCAGGGCTGAAGGACACGGTCAAGGTAGAATCCATCCCGCTTTCTCTTTGCTCGATTATTCATCAATTCCTCCAGGTTCCTTTTCTCACATCTGATCATCAACTGGGAATGTCCGATTTACTCCCTTCTTCCCCGCCGATGGTCGCATCCAACTTTCATCCTGGCATTCTTTCGCCTCCCCCGCTCGGCTCGCATAACCTGGGCATTCGCGGAGACGCGAATGCATCCACAATTTCACTTCCCAGTACGAGAACCAGCTCACCGCCGCGGACGGACAGGCGGGGTAAACCTGGTCTCACAAAATTCTCTCATGCTACCTCGCTTTCATTAACATCTGTGCCTGTGGAATCCACTCTTGGCCCACCCATTCCGCCGCTCGACTTCGCATCTCTCACAGGTTCACAAGAGGCTACGAACTCTTATCTGGCTCGGACAGTAGATGATCTCACGAGGTGGTTTTCCGTCGTTGAGGTCGGTTTCGCGAACATGCTAGAGCAGTCAGGTGGCGATGCAATAGCAGAGGAGCAGGAGGAGACACCAACAGAGCTAGCCTCCCTCCACGCTATTGGTAATACAGACAGCACTGTTCATATGCAACCAAGACGTGCTTTACCCACGGAACTTTGAAAGTACCGGTTTCGGATATCTCACACCCATCGCATTGCAAGTCGTCCATGGACCTTTTCCCTATCGTTGCAATTTCCTAGTATACTACCCCGACATCTATCTGGACTATCTATGGCGGTCTCAGATGTAGTTTTTCTCGCTAAGGTATCCTGCAATAATCTTTACTGCATCTTTCACCTCACATTGATCTGTCTTGATATGAATTTCAGGCTGCACGGGCGCCTCGTATGGTGCAGATATTCCAGTGAAATCTGATGGTCGAGGATGACGCTCGTGGTTGAACGAAGGGAAATCAACTCACCTTTGATCTCTCCAGCCCGGGCTTTCTTGTACAATCCCTTGGGGTCACGCTGCTCCACCACGCTGAGAGGCGCATCAATGAAGACCTCGATAAAGGGAAGGTTAGCCTTCTGGTGAAGCTCGCGAGCCATGTCTCGGTCTGCGCAGTAAGGCGATATGAAAGCAGTGATGGTAACACAGCCTGCGTCTGCGAACAACTTTGAGACCTAGCAAACACGTCGTCAGATTAGACAAGTCGACGTCTTCTTTGACATCTGAACGCATACCTCTCCGATTCGTCTGATGTTTTCGACTCGGGATTTCTCGTCAAAGCCGAGATCTTTGTTCAACCCAAAACGAACGTTGTCACCATCGAGACGGTAAGTGAACTTGTGTTGGTGCAAAAGATGTTGTTCGAGAGCACATCCGATGGTAGACTGTCAGAATCAGAATCCGGATCGGAGTAGTAAGTGAAGGTTTGAAAAGACCGTGAGGCGAGCCACTGGCACCGACCTTGCCGCTCCCGCTGAGTCCGGTTAGCCAGATTGTGACGCCCTTCTGTTTAAGCAATGCAAATCGCTCGGCAGCGTTGACAGAACCTAAGGATAGTCGGTCTGTTGAGGCCAAACCTAAGCCGGAGATGTTGTGCACACACCCTCGTGAAATGTGATGTTGGTACTAGCCATCGTCTAGATCGGAAGATACTGGTCAGAGTAAATCGTTCAGCGGTGCCCTTTTATATGGACCGTATCGCTGAATATGGTTGAAAACTAGACCATGAGAAAGACTGACCAACCTCGATATCCATAGTAGTATGTCTAGTGCGGGCACCTTCCAACTGTCAGAATGGAGAGGGTCAACGGCCGAAATTCCCGAAATCACAAGATCCCATTGGCAACCTATTACTCATTTACACACAGACACAACATTGGACACCGCGAAAGAATACAGACAAGCCAAGGATATCCCACTCTGCAAAGTCCCTCATCCCCAAAACACAGTTGGTATAGTAACAATCAATGGCAGTGAACCGGTGAAACCCAAGCATTCAGGATGACGCGCACAACCAAACAATCGACTTTCTGATCGCCTCAGTCACTTCCTCTGTAGTCAGAGGTTGATCTACGGGGGGACAGTGTATGAAAAGCACTTTAGTTGTCGGCTTATCGTTCTTTGGAACAGAGCGTCTACACTCCGCCAATGAGCAATAGTAGATGAAGTCGCATAAATAATGCCCGGCATCCAGGGAAGAATAAACTTGCTGTAAAAAAGAAAGGATGAAGGACGGAGAGGAGGAGAGCCACGGATCAGGTATTCACAAAGTAACATGGCAAACAGATAATAATACGCTCACCTCGATACCAGACTTTTTGAGGTGGTTCACAAGCTTTTCGACGTCGACATCGGTGTAGAGTTCTTCGGGGAACGATTCGTATCCCTTGCCAAATCCCCGTTTCGGGGTTTCGCCACCGTCAATGGGGGCTCCAATGTCATAACCCAATCGCGCCCGTTCCAGCCGCTCCTCGGGTGAAGGCTCAGAAGAACCCCGGCTCGATTCCTCACGTGCAACGCGGACGATAGGTGCATGACACCCATTCGCGTCCTTCATATTATAACCGAACTTGTGACAAACTCTTTCGATGCGCAGCGGTCCCCGACCAGCAACTCCCACGTGAAGAACAAGATCATAGCCATTTTGTGGAGGAGGGAATGCATTGTCTATCGGGGGGAGGACGGGGGGACGAGTGTGGAGGCCCGGAACGGTGGATAAGACATCCTCGTATGTGACGGGTACATTGAGCGCTGTTATGTGAATCGCACGAATCGTCGGTGGATCGGGGGACGGGGGAGGACTTCGAGTGTCGTCGTCGACAGACGGATCTGCAGGCACTTGAATGTGCATGACGGTGTTGTGCAGGGGCTGGACGGCTAGCCAGGACGGATTGACGGCATAGCGAGAGAATGGCTGGATCCGGAGTCAGGTGCACGCAAGGTGGATGAAACAATCAAATAGCTACTGGGTAAGGTGGACTCACACCGAAGCCGGTAACGAGGACAAAGTATGGACGAGACTCGGGAACGGGCGATGTGATGTGCACCCCATTGACGGCTGGTGGCATGATGATGTCCTCGGATTAAAAAGATAGCCAAAACCCTCAGAGGGAATTCTGGTATCGTGAGAAATATATTCTATATTACCGGGCGGGGCCGGCCTGCATGGTTGGATTTCAAACCCCGTCGGTCCTTCCTCCCTCTGCAAGTCGTCGTCCATATGTTGTCCGCTGCCCTCCGTGCCTCCATGATCGCGTCCGCACACGGTCGGCGGGCGGCCTCCTCCATTGCCCTCAAGTACTCCAATGCTCTCTACTCTGCAGCTCTCGCCAAGTCCCCCCAGGTACTCTCAAAAGTACAGACCGAGCTTAACACCATCTCGAAATCCGTTGCCGAGACCCCCGAGCTGAACGCCTTCATCTCGAATCCTACGCTTTCAGCGAAGGATCGCGTCAGTGGTTTGACCGCGCTCTATGCCAAGGCAGAGGGTCCAAAGAAGGAGCCCGTCTCCGATGTCACCAAAAACCTCTTTGCTGTCCTTTCAGAAAACGGTAGACTGAACGAGACACAAGGTGTCATTGAAGGTTTCAACGACCTCGTCGCGAGATACAAGGGAGAGTTGGAGGTCACTGTCACTTCGGCTGCACCACTGCCAAAGGATGCCGCTACCAAGCTCGAGTCCATTCTCAAGCAGTCGCAAGCCGCACAACACGCCAAGTCCTTGAAAGTCGTGAACAAGGTTTTTCGCCTTGCTGTTGGTCGCTTCCGCCGTTGCTCACTTTCATCCTAGGTCAACCCCTCGCTCATGGGTGGAATCGTCGTAGACTTTGGCGACAAAAGTATTGACCTCAGCGTGTCGTCTCGCGTCAACAAGCTCAACAACATCCTCCAAGGCGAGTCTCGTCGCGTAGCAGATTTCCTATGCTTAACGTCGCGATAGAATCAATATAACGATAAAGGTGGTCGGAGTACTTGGTCATGACGCGTGAGAGGTTGCCAGGTGCCGCAGCGCGATATCAGGTATAGAAGTTGGATGCATACTTGTTATATATCCCTTTGAACAGTCCTGTCCGATTGAGATACTGTGCGAGCCAACCGCAGGTGCAACTAAATCTGTTGGTGCTACTTCGTCTCCTTGATGGTTCAGAGCAGCTCCGTGATGTGGGCGGGATCTCCCGGGCCGGAACTCGGCCGCGCCACTCGAAACTGAGCTGCCGCTTTTTGTTTCCGCTTCAAGTTGGCGGAAGCATCAGCGCTCAGCCAAGTTCTTAGTGTGTCGCGTGCATACTCTCTAGACAGTCACCAATATGGTCTCCGGTATGCCATGAATATATACATCACCAATAGTCGTCTACTGACCCATGAATCATCCACCTTCAGTCATTTGGTGGGTCCAGGCATCTCATACCACCGTCTTGTCGCGGTGGATTAATTTTGGCCCATAGCCCCGCATGTTCGTGTTCTGTTCCTGAACGGGACATCAACAACCATCTGGATAGTGGATGTTCAGAGCACAAATTGAGTACAGAAGCCCAGTCGTCCGCCAAGGAAGAATCGAAGCGGAAACTAGCTCCGATATTCTCTCAGGGGCATGGAAGTAACCTGAAACCACCGCATATTTCTTCCGAGTCAGGTCATGAAGGACGGTCCGGGAAGAAACGAAAAGTCGAGGTGACGCAGCCCGTGTCCGGCAGTGACAAGCATACCAACAGCAAACGAACGCTTGATGCAAGATTTACCTTACCCCTAGCAGAAAGACTTCGTCCACAGAGTCTTAATGAGTTCGTCGGACAAAAGCATCTGACTGGACCTCATTCCTTGCTGAGAAAACTAATTGCATGTGGACACTTGGGTGGAATCATATTTTGGGGCCCACCAGGGTGAGTGACATGCTACCCGGGCCTGACGGAGTACAGACTGATACTTGAATGTGTAGTTGTGGAAAAACAACACTCTCGAGACTTCTTGCTCGAGAAGTAAATTGTATCTTCAAGGAACTAAGCGCCACCTCATCAGGGATCAATGACGTTCGTAACGTCTTTGAAGAAGCAAAGAGCGCTCTCGCATTGACAGGAAGGTAGGCGCGTGATTCTTATCACAGCATTTCATAGACTACATCTCCAGCAGAAAGACCCTATTATTTTTGGACGAGATCCATCGCTTTAATAAATCTCAGCAAGTATGCCTCTCTTTCTTCTCATTTGCGCTGATCTCATCTAATTTAAGGATATATTTTTGCCGTACATTGAGAAGGGCCAAATCCAGGTGAACAACCAATCGTTGTGTTTTCAGACCGCAGGATGGTTACTGTGACTTAGATGGTAGGCGCAACAACGGAAAATCCGTCATTCAAACTAACAGGAGCTCTCATGAGTCGTTGTCGGTCCGTGAAGTCAAACATTTCACTTTATATGCAAATTTTGACACTTGTATAGCGTATTTACTCTAGAACGCCTCACGGACGAGGAGATGCACTGCATTATTTCTCGTGCGGTGGAGCATCTTTCCTGCACGGTTGAGAGCACTGCCTCCTTGGTATTGCAGCAGCCGCCAACTACCTCCCAGAGTTCTGACCAACCTTCCATGGCCCAAGAATCGAGCAGGGTTCCATGCCCGTCCCACCCTCAATTGACACCTCGCGTCCTCGCATCTCTCGTCTCCCTATCTGTCGGGGATGCTCGAACGGCGCTATCCCTGCTGGAGCTTGTCTTCGCGTCCAAGGACGATCAAGAAGAGGAGCTTGTTACGTCATTGCGACAGTCGGTCTCCTGCTCATACGATAGGACAGGGGAAAGTCGTTACGACATGATCTCTGCTCTTCACAAGTCTGTACGCGGTAGTCAGGGCAATGCAGCAATGTATTGGCTGGCACGTATGCTGACCGCTGGTGAGGATCCCTTGTACATTGCGCGAAGGATGGTTGTTTGCGCGAGTGAGGATATTGGACTGGCGGATAACCATGCATTACCATTAGTGAGTCGTACCGCCAGA
Organism: Tylopilus rubrobrunneus; assembly: GCA_038091235.1. Classification (NCBI taxonomy): domain Eukaryota; kingdom Fungi; phylum Basidiomycota; class Agaricomycetes; order Boletales; family Boletaceae; genus Tylopilus; species Tylopilus rubrobrunneus. Next base: position 1,180 of record JBBPOC010001008.1, on the reverse strand, counting down.
CTTATCATGCAGTCGTCCACAACACATTCACGCCTGTCAGGCAATTGCAGCTTTACAAGCTTGTCAACAGGTCGGGATGCCCGAATGTCGTATCAATTTGGCCCATCTTATTGCCTATCTCTCTGAGGCCCCGAAGAGCACACGAGCATATGAAGCCTATAACTCGGCCGAGGTTGCGGCAAGAATAGATGGTACTGCACCAATCCCAATGGCCATGCGGAACGCACCCACATCGCTGATGAAGGAGCTGGGTTATTCTGAAGGATACAGATACAATCCTCAATACGCGTGAGTCCTGTCAATCGAAAACGACCCGAATGTTCCTAACAGTTCCTGTTCTTGATTCTTCTTCAAGACATCCTGTGTGTAATGACTATCTACCACCGACGTTTCGCGGTGAGGTGTTCCTCAAGGAACCCGACGATAAGTCTAACAAGACATGGGACGAGGATGCCCTCGTAAGGTGGGAAGCGGAATGCAATGGGGGACAGCCTTGGTCCGGCCGCCCAGCTGCTCTACAATCTCCCCAGAAGTTTCACTCAATGCCATGAATCATGGACTTGCTCAATCGCCGTGATCTGGATGCATCGGGTGTATCACGTACCTGATTCTGATGCGCCGTGGCTGTCGGCACATGGCTCATGCGAAGGAGTGTAATGTATGTGTGGCATTCAGCTTGATCGGTCCCAATGTATGCTTGCCAGTTCCCAGTCCATTCGGGGCGGTGGGTAGCTGATAAAGAGTGTGGCAACTGCAAGGTCCGTCACTATTTTTGACTATCTCTGTTTATGGGATCCTTACCTACACCGAGAAATGGTTTACTTCATTCACAATTAAATTTAGCGATTACGTTACTGGCACCACATGTTTTCAAGTGGCAGCTGTCAAACCTGCGACGCGGATCGCCAGCGCGAGTCGTATGAGGTCGTATGCAACTTGCGAAAGCTGTGAACCTGCTTGATACGCCACTGGGTTACCACCGAACAGCGCATGGACCAACGATCTCCTTTTGACGACCTTCCTGCTAGTGGTCCAATCACGCACAGTTCCGGCATGACGTGTCAAACTAGGCATCAAACAAACTGCATCACATGCCGCTTCGCACATGAAACACCATGCTATACATAACGACACTCCTCAAGCGGCATGAGAGCACGCGTTGGTTTCTATTTGTTGGCTG
>JBBPOC010001007.1:0-12113 GCA_038091235.1 Tylopilus rubrobrunneus | reverse complement strand
TGGGAGGCTGGAAGTTTTGGGAAGATGGCGTTGTATGTCTCAAGGGACAGTGAAGGGGGCCGAGGGGACAACCCGCGGGCGTGAGAGAGAGACGACAGATCTGGTCATCTGGAATGGGTTGGAAAAGAGTGCAAGAGAGAGTGGCAAGAGACGAACCTTTGTCGAGCTTTATACCGAGGTCAGTCTTGATGTACAGTTCCTCTGGGAAGTTGTTTTGGTGGAACTGGGGATGTACGACGTCTCTGAGGGAGGACGGCCCTGCGAGCGGGGTGGACATGATGATGGTGGTGGTGGCAGGAAGGTGGGGTTAGTAGTATCACGCGGATTAGTGATCTACGACATATCAAGTCATCTTTATGAAGTAATCCAGCTTGAAACTGAAAATGCCCACACCTGCCAGTGCAAGGTTCGTGACCTTCTAGCTTGAAGCTGCGGCCATGTACTCTCTGCCCAGCATCCAATTTAACTCCCTCCCTTCCTTATTTTTATGCGGCATCGCTTGCATCGTGCTCTCCGTCACCCTCAGTGCCCGTTCAAGACCTCTTCCCCCAGGACCACGCCTCGGCTGGTTTTCAAGCGCGCAGCTCCCTCAGGCCTACCAGTGGTTAACTTACGCCAAATGGCGGCATATTTATGGTACGATATCCAAGACCTCCCGCTCCTCGTCAGCCTTAGCCTCTCCTGACCAGGCGATATCATCTACCTCCGCGTCTTTGGAAATCCCATCATGGTGTTGAACTCCCAACAAGTCGCCGACGAACTTTTGGAAAGACGGAGTAAAACATATTCTTCCCGGTTTGTTCTATCCCTGTCTGACATCTGTCATGTCTAATACTCGTTCTTCGACTTCTTGATATCATCGCAGGCCCGTGAGAACGATGGTCGTTGATCTGTACGTATCCGGTGAACAGGTCTATCTGGTCACATCAGCTAATCAGTGATAGTATGGGCTGGGATTGGCTATTTTCCTCCATGCCATACGGTTCTCGTTGGAGAGACCATCGTTCCCTCTTTCATCGTCACTTTCGTCGTCATCTCACATGCAATTATCACCCCGTCGCACTCAAGGAGACGCACACTACTCTCAGGAATCTACTCGATTCCCCCGAGCTGTATGCTCATCATATTCGAAGGTTCGTCACAATAGCGATTTTTAATCTTTAATCTAAAAGTTGTCCCAGGACGGCGGCTGCAATAGTCATGAAAATATCCTATGGACACAATGTTTCCGATAAAGGTGATGTTTTTGTGACCATTGCGGATGAAGCAATGCGGGGACTCGGTAAAGCTGGCATATTTGGTTCCTATCTCGTCGACTATCTTCCATTTCGTAAGTCTGTTGCTCGTATGTGGAGTTGGATTTAATGCCGCCCATCCCCGTCAGTCAAGTATGTCCCTGAGTTCATGCCCGGTGCTGGATTCAAGCGGCAGGCTCGTACATGGAGAGCAAAAACCAAGGAAATGATCGAAAGGCCATTCCAAATGGTAAAGGAACGCATGGCAAACGGCACGGCATCTGCTTGTTTTGCGCAGAAAGAGCTCGAAACATGGTTGCAGTCGTCTGAACGTGACCCAAGATATGAGACACTCATCAAGAACGTTGCTGGTATCTCGTATGCAGGTAAAGTTGCAAAGCTTGTTAAGCGTTGAAACGTCTGACTCGGATTGGTTAGCTGGAGCTGATACAGTGCGTATCCCGTCTGTTGAGCTAGGCCATTTCGATTGAGCTTGTCGTTCAGACCGTCTCTGTCCTGCTCTCATTTATCCTTGCAATGGTAGTCTATCCCGATGTGCAACACAAGATTCAAGAGCAGCTGGATGATACCCTGGGAATGCAGAGATTCCCGACCTTCGCCGACCGTAGAAGGCTTTTATATATTGATTGCGTTGTCTGGGAGTGCCTGAGATGGAATCCCGTGTTGCCAATGGGACTTGCCCACCTTGTCTCAGAGGACGACGAATACGGAGGTTATTTCATCCCGAAGGGCACATCCGTTCTACCGAACGTGTGGTTAGCATGGTCTATTTCTCGACTTCTTACGAGTGCTCATAGAACTCAGGGCAATGCTTCACGACGAGACTCTTTATCCAAACCCAATGGCGTTTGACCCCGATCGTTTCATCGACCAAGAAAGGAACCTGAAATTAGGTATCAACAAATTTCCCCAAGCTGCTTTTGGATTTGGGAGACGGTAAATCCCTCACGTTCTCTTGGGGCAGGGTCTAAATTAGCAGCCCGTAGATTGTGTCCCGGACGATGGCTCGCAATGGATTCAATTTGGATAGCTGTTGCGTCGATTCTTACAGTGTTCAACATTGAGAAAGCACTCTCAGAGGACGGGGTGGAAATAAGCCCTTCAGTCGACTACACTTCCTCCATGCTTAGGTCCGTCTCCCTCGCACTCGTCCAGGTTATTGACAGTCTGAGACGCTCCTAGTCATCCGAAACCTTTCCGGTGTCGTTTCATGCCTAGAAATGAAAAGGCCATACATCTCATCCAACAGACTGGTCTCGACCCCGACACATCCGAGCATGCGGATAATAATTAGGGGTGAAGTTTCAAGTTCGAGAATTCATGACGGATATGCAGACTACTGTTCATCTCCTATGAGATTATTCTGTGACGAGCCTTTGACGACATTGCTTATGTAATTTAGCTCCCACAAATTGATATGCATGCCAGATCGCTACGTCTACCAACATCCCAATACTGATACCTCCACATCCATACGTTTCACCCTGTCTACTACCTGGTGTACCTGCTTCTCCCAAGACAGATCGGGGCTGTTTTGGCCTTGTATAGCGCCAATTTCGAGGAAATAAACATTATCGAACGGTCTACCGCCGACGGAAGGGCGTCGATCAATTCGCTTTACGACCACTGTATCGAGTGTTCGGATCACCCTGGGTATATCCAAATTTGTCTCGACTGAGTTGCCAAGGAGTGGTGCCTGGAGTCGTAACAATGCCATACTCTCTGTCGATGGTTGGCATCCTTCTGGAAGGGTCACGGTCTGACCCCACGAAAGGATATAGAAGCGAGTGAAATTCTCTGTGGACGAGATTGGTTGAGCCCGCGACAATTGAGACGACTCACTGACCTGTTCTATCTTGAATGTTCTCGGCCAAAATTTCTAGCCCCTTGTAGATGGTGACAACCACCGACGAGCATATCGCCGCACATCTCATCGTGTCTAGTCCGTCTTCGGGAGAGAGCAGCCTCTTCGCCGCGTTTGCAGTGGAACTCGTAGACACCAAGGATGCTCGAGGCAAGTGTTTGGCCAACCAGCCCCGACATTGTCCCAAGGCCTAACGCCATTGTGAAATGGAGTCTCGGGGTGCAGTCTCGAGGACCTACCTGTTCGTGACTCAACACTTTCTCGATGTCTTCCAACTTCACCCCTCGTCGGGTGACTAGATTGTGTCTTACTGCAAAGACAGTAACACCCCTCACGAAGGTCTCTCGACCGACCTCTGGGATGCGCAAGGCGTTGTACGTTTCGACGACTGAGCCATTGATGCTATTCTCTTGGGGGAGTATCCCGAATGGCACGGCAGCCGACAAGGCCTGCTGGACGTCTGACGAAACTCGGTTCCGGTCCCACTTGTCAACAAGTGAGTGCAGCTCACCCGAGATCGTTGGTCGAGCCACATATTCAACAGAATCGCCAAATCGTTCGTACACTGCCTGCATTGGATGGTCATCAGTAAATCGGAAACATGAGCGATGGGGGACGATGACTTGGTGGGAATAGGTCCCGGGTGGACCGAGGAAAGCCAACCGGGGCTTTCCTGGATAGCTTGAGGTAGACATGTAGCTGTGGAGATATTTCAAACTCGTTTGGATGGCTCTGATCATTGCATCATATGCAACCTGTCAATGTCAATGGAGATACCTTTTGAGCCGACGTACGTTCCAGCACTTGCCCGTAGGATCAATACGACCAAATACACAATTTCCCTTTCCGAGACCTCCCGAGCATGCCCCGAGATACTATATGCATTAAGGCCTCTTGTCCTGTACTAACGTAACGCTTTCAAGACAGTTTAGTGTAGGCTGGCTGGTAAGCGGAGTTACCTCACAATTTCCATGTTAGAAATGAACCGTTCCAATGTGCGCAGTTTTGGTTGATGGGCCGGCCTTGGAACATGTCGCTATCGAAGGAGGGGGGCGATTATATTGTCAGTATTCCTAGTGCCAGTCACTACTGTACAGCTGCTTAATATACAGTCAAATCCCAGCCTTTCACGGACGGAGAAACATACATCAGCTGCTCACACGTCTACCGCGAGCCCATTGTAAAGCTTCATGAACGTGGTGAGATCATATTCTAATGTCTGATTCTGAGTGACAAGAGAGAGCAGAGGATCATCTGCCATTGTGCGGACCGGTCTACCATTCACAGGAACAGCGACGGGCGGCCTGCCGCAAACTTCAAGAATGCATGCGTCCAACATTTTCTGGTACCGAGCTACATCAAGAGCATGTTCAAGTTCCTACCGCATCGTAGAGGCAATTTCGACTTACCAGAGAGCAGTACCTTCTCACCCATCTTCCCCAGTGCAATGCTAGTATTACAAGCCATCCAAGTCAGCCTAAATGCGAGGAGTCCACGAGCATACCAACCGAATGAACTCGAGCTCAACCTGAAGTGTGTCTATTTGCTGGTTACTATTGGCATCCTGAGCTGCCCTGAGGAATCGTCCAAACACTCGACCTGCCAGAAACCAACAAAACTGCCATCTGGGAGTTAGTGCAATCCAGCTAAAAGAAGCAACCAGCTCACAGGGCAGAACAGGTCCAGGAATCCGAGGTCATAGTTCGTGGATAATAATGTATATACGAGCTCTAAAATCCCCCGCGCAGCGTGTAAAATCCTCATAGCAGAAGTGCAAACACTGCTTTTTGCATTTGAATGAGGTTCATGCAAGAGAATGATTGCACTTGAACAAGTTCTGTCAGAACGTAGTTGGCTGAATGGGTACCATAACCTACGCGTGTAGTGCCATATGGGTGGTGAATAGGTGGGCGTCTAGACAATTGTCTACGAACGGATCCTTGGATTCGTGGGGTAATGAGGACCGAAACGATGTGATGAGGTCGTCTAGTTGACAGAATGACATCGTAGAACGGATGTCAGGCACGCTCCTTATACTCATTCTTGTGCTTTTCGACCCGGGATCTCCGAGATGCTCCATGACCCGAAACCTGTGATTGAAACTTTTGATGCGAGATATTATCAACATGACCTTGATGTACAGAGTGAATGAATCCGTGAATTCAGGAGGATGGACCAGGTAAGATTCGCGAAGATGTGACCATTGGCGATGTTCTACACTAACGGAGTCCTGTGTGTGAATCAGTATGGTGTCAGGAAAATATCTGAAATACTAACTCCAGCGTCCAATTTTGCTCTGGAAAGGGGTAAGAGCTGAGCAATATCGTTGTCGTCGAGGGACATTGCCCATCCATTCCCAGCACTGTATTGCCGATCAATCGTATAGGCCAACCAGAATGCATTGCGACGTGTTTCGTCCTCGGTGAAAGTGAGGGGAGTCGATATTATTGACACCGATCTGGCCGTCGTATTCAGGGCATGAAATGGAGGGCATAAATTCAAACCAAGTGGGACCGCAATACGTAATGATAGCCCCGTGGAAACAAAAAGCTGGGCAGTAAATCAGTATCGGAGTACTTGCTTGGTGAAAGTGAGCCGAACTTCAATCCATCTAGCATGGTTGAAGATCAGGCTCTCGTATAGACACCGTCAAGATATTGCCTTACTTCGCGTGACTCCAATAATACCATGACAAGATGATGCTTGCTAGAATTTTATCAGCATTTGATTTGGTCATCAATGAATGATCGCACCTTGTAAACACTCTAATGGTTTTTGTCCTCCCATCAAATGTCTGTCGATTTGATCTTTCGCATATATAACCTGTTGTTCTGCAAAATCAACGCTACTCATTCCCAACTGTTGTCTATTTGCCACCGTGTACAGTGAACCAGCTGCACAAATTGCGTGGAGAACAGACGAAGAAGGGAAATCAGGGTGGTCGGGCGGTAACGAGAGAGAGGACAAAAGGTAGGACATATTGAACAGTCGAGTGGCATGTGGGTGAAAGGCAAAGAAGGCTTCGACACTATTGCCAGTGGCTCTGCTGTTCAGATCCAAATCCGCAGAGGACATCAGAAGGACTTACATGTGTCGAAGAAGATCAGGGCGAGGCAGGTGCTGTGACCATTTTGGCCAAAGAACACCTATAAACGTGTTTAGTCCTAGCTCAAACATACAAGTCTGGTCGTCGACCTAGCTCTGTCGGAATACTTGTTATAAAACCTCCAAACAGCCCAGACACCGATGGTCCCTCGTTTCGAATCGCTGGATCAACGTAACCTACAACCCCAGAGGGATGAAAACTTTGAAGGTCTAGGTCTGACGCAGTTAGAGGCACAGTGTAGGGCGTTACGAGACCTGGGGATTGTGGAAGAATGACAGAAGAACCAGCAAAAGACGCGATTAAATCCTCCTTGTCTTTCAGCAAGGCTTCCAGTTCCACTAACGCGTATACGTTAGCGGGCCGCCGCCTGGAGAACATGAAACTGGACGCACAGACGCGGCTCTCTAAATGTTCATAGCGAGCTTTCGGCCCGGGGCCCGCCTCCGAAAATGTACTAGCGACACTATCGGAAACTAACAAATGTGGATGAGTGGACGTGAATCGTCATAGAGAATGGGTGAATATGCTTTGCCTTCGTCATATGTGCACTCAGGGCTCGGCGGCAGATAAGATTCCTCCTGGGCATGCGCAAGTGCATAGGAGTGTGAACGGACACAAGTCGAGCACTGAGGCCGTTTGGCGTCGCTATGACAGAAGCTTACTCAGTGAACGATCCAGATCTCTGTGAAGCGACGTCAAAGCACCATTTCTTGAGTGTCAAGTTTAATGAGTACAGTACAATCCGGAAGTGGATATCGAGACACCTACCAATTTCCGTCTTCTACATTGATGGCAAGCCTTCGACGACTTTCAGCGCATGCCAAGCAAGTGCTGGTTGTGTGGAACTTGCCTGATTTCTCCTCAGCGCGCCTCCGCCATTCAAGTTGCTCTTGCCTAGGTTCGTAGCTGACGGTTCACTGGGAACTTTGGGCATGGTTGAAGCGCCCTTGAACTTGTAGTGATAGATGTGTGAGTCAGCGCGTCGGTACAGCCTGAGCCTGTTGGTTTCTCGGGAATGCCCGACACTGAGATTCTATCAGTAGTTTGTCATACTCAGGCAAGTGTAAATTTTGTCGGGGTGCGAGGGGACAACATGAGGTGAAAACACGGCCAAGTCATAGATATCCCACAACCAGGAAAAAGTTTCCGACCGGCATTGTCACCGTTGAAGCTTTTTCTTATTCCGAAGAGTCCATAGAGGACCAGACAATGTATATTCTCATAGGAGGGAGAAATGAAAGAAGCATACCGGTCGTAAAGTGAGCGGACATAAATGGGTGTAAAATGCGAAGGAAATCCATCTACGGATGGTGATGTTGTTAAAGTCCCTTCAGCCTCATGGTTCAAAATCCCATCAATTATACGATCACACAACCTCGGCTGCGTTTCTCTTTCTTTGGAGGAGGGTTCACTAGCAGGTAAAACATGAGAATCATACACAAGCCAAGGTATACATCACTCACAAACGGCACGGATGGCTTCGTCAAATACGGTCTTCAAACCCTTCTGTGTCAGAGCGGAGCACTCTAGGTATTTGACAGCCCCTATGTCTCGAGCCATGGAAACGCCTTGACTGTACTGAATTGGTTGCATACGGCTGCCGGTTGTGTTGTCGATGAATGGTAGATATCAAGGTGTTTCAAAGTACTAACCGGTCACGCAATTTCTCAATGGTAGCAGGGTCCTCGCGCAAGTCCAGTTTCGTACCAACCAAAACCACCGAGGTAGACGGCGCGTGGTGTGAAATCTCAGGCCACCACTAGGGAGATGGGATGGGTTCGATCGCAAACCTCCAAGGCTGGCAGAACATACCTTGGTCCTGACGTTTTCGTAGCTTGGTGGGCTGACTAAGGAGAAGCAGATCAAGAAGACGTCCGTCTGGGGATAAGAGAGTGGACGAAGGCGATCATAGTCTTCTTGACCGGCTGTATCCCACAATCCAAGAGAGATAGTCTTGCCGTCCACCATCACATTCGCAGAGTAGTTATCAAAGACTATTCCAGCATCAGCAAGGAAGAGTCCGATCCATGAAGTGCGACAGCACCTGTTGGTATGTATTCTCCCTGGAGCCTTGCTGTTAGACTTGGTGTGTCGATAACCGCGCAGTCAGGACTCACCGGGAAAGCATTCGTGGTATAAGATATGAGGAGGCAAGTCTGACGGTAGCGATGAGCGATGCTGCTCACAGGGAGCAAGGTGCTCTACGTACCTTGCCGACAGCACCATCGCCCACCACGACACCTTGGAGACCATGTCATAAGGAAAACGGGTCAGTTGAAGTGCGTGACATACATTTGATGGCTTGCATTATGTCCGTTGGCGTCTAGTTCGCGAAACACTCGCAGAGGGCTGGTTATATGGAGAAATGATTGGGTTCCTGTCAACTGCAGAGGTGAGGTCGTTTTCTCGCAGGGAAGGCAAGATTGTATGCCGAGGTTGGTGCCTAAGTGAGAGCAGGTGAGAGCGGGGAGGAAAGGTCTTGTAGTACGTGAACAAACCGTAGTTGATGCTAGCCTGATATCCTCGATGGAGACTACACGCGAGAGGAACGCCGCACCACCGAACTTTTTTCACACGACTCCAGGGCCGACGCATGCAACGATAGCAACAAACTGATTGCTGGATGCAACAAAAAATACACAGTTCCAACATACTTTACGACTAGGATATGCAACGAGTGCGAAGATCTGACAGTCAAAACGGCCCGCCTGTGGGCATGCATAACATAATAAAACAAAGGCCACAAGAATAGATATCCACGAGTAACACATACCCTTCACTCAACGCTCGTCCGTCGTCGCTTCAGAGGGGGCGAGCGCAAGCGTCTGCTACTGAACATCTCAGTCGGAGACCCAGGGGATCCGTCAATGAGCACCCTTTCTACCTCTTCCTCGTCATTCTCTCCCTCAGTCCCTTGAGTTCGACACGTAGAAAGTCTGAAGGGAGCCATCAAACCGATTCCAAGGTCCACAAGGCCAGCTTCCAGTTCTGGTGCACCCCTGTCAGAGTGACGAGCATTCCTAACAACTGGGCTTCCAGTCTCGGAGGAAGATCCGCACGGCGATGAAGTTCTTTGGTCTGCGCCATCTTCACGACTCCTCGGCTTCAACAGTGGCCTGAGAAGCCCACCAAACGGATCTTCGTTGGAAGACCGACTTGGGCTCTCCGTCCCAAGAGAGCTTGTAGATGATAGTGACGCGTCGGAGAGCCAGTCTGAATGTAGATCCAGAGAGGAATTCATCGTCGAGGGTTTACGATAATGCATACGTCGCCTCAGGCCGCCACTGAGGGGTGAATCGTTGACGCGCTGACGAAGATCGAGCGCATTGAAGGTGGGAAAGGGGGATTGACTGTCAGGAAAAAGCTGGCGGGGAGAAGCCCGGAATATAATCGGAGAGCTGCCGAACGCATCGTTGAAGGTTTTGCCACGCCCAGTAGCACTGGACGGCGTACGAATGATACTTGGGGTCCCCACACTGGGAGAACTGGAATCATGTGTGGAAGCTTTGATAACTGGGCTGATACCTCCCCGAACTAACATGCCAAGACACAATTCTCTCGCCCTTGAGTGTAAAGGATGACTCGGACTCGGAAATCGCCATGGCTGGTCGGAGGGGAGGCGCGGTGGAGAATGACGAAACGAGGGTGTTAATGTTGGATCGTATGGCGACATTGGAAGCGTGATTGAGGCAGTGGTTGGGGATGAAATCATTCGGTCGGAGATGTGGTTATCCGAGAGTATTGCTTCGGAAACATCGGCTTCCGGTGCAGCGTCAGTTGATGTTTTAATACTCGACAAAGGGGCCAGTTGAGGAGAGTCTATCGGCTCAGCTAATGGAGGGGACACGGTGATGACACTCTCCTCGTGATCATCTTGATCCTTGTTGCGGAAGACGCTGTCCGATGGGACAAGAAAAGGTCGTGGTTTAGACTTGATATTATTGTTGAGTTGATCTGTGGATGTCTTGTTAACTCGACGTAGATCTCCCGATAAATTCTCCTTGTCAGAAACGGCGGTGCGGTGATCCCCTGTCAAGGCGTCAAAAATGCGAAGTACGACAGATCATATAGGTAGCCCACTGTTTGATCCTCGCGCACTACGATTACGATCATTTGCATCGCGACGGTTTGACATCGCGATCTTATGCTTTTCGTACACATGACGTCGCCACATACTTTTAGCATTAACGCCTGCATACGTTCTTCTACAAAAAGTGCAACGCAATCGCGGTTCTTCCCCTTCCGGCCAGCCGTCAGGGCCCAATGCCCTGAGATCCTTTTTCTTGGCGGGGCACCAGCCTCTGGGGGGTTCGAGTTGAGGAGGGTAAGGAATGGAATCAGGATTCGTGGAGACGGAGGAAATGAAATCATTAGGATCCAGAAACCAATCTGAGTTGGCGGCCATGAGAGTATAGGATAGACCTTCGGAGTAAAGGTGGGCGTTCGGGAATGCGACAAATGGGGGGTGAATGAAGACGACATTAGGATCCGACGGCAGGGGATCCATGAGAGGGAGATGGTGGTGGGCTAGCGAGAGCTGGTTTCGAGCTGGAGGGAGCTTGGAGGGACTATGGACATGAGATGAGGTAGCGCCGTTGGATGCATAGGGTTTTGGGTTGAATGAATCGGCAGCAGGAGTGAAGAAAGCGAGATCAGCGGGGGGAGAAAGACGGCGCTTGAGTGGACGAGATGCAAGGTTAGCGGGGAAGGAGAGCGACATGGACGAGGGTGAGGATAGGAAGGTGACGAGAAAAGGCTGAGCTTATTTCACTAGATTTCAAGCGGAGTTGACACGCATCATCACACCAACGCGTCGATCACGTGATTCGTAATGAGCCTAAGACTACAACAAACTCAAGTAACTGTTGCGCAATGAGACTCGGTTAGACAGACAGAAAGAGTCCTCGCTCACCCAGCCATCATCACAATGGCGGCCAGCGGCGTCATCGGGCCCAAAAGTTTGACCCTTTGCGAGCGTGAATGATCCATCCCACGGTCGAACGACATCCTTACCGCGTCAGAAGGAGCACCATGATGCTCCCCGAGAACAACACGCCACCAGTTAGTATCGCTGGCCCAGCGAAGCGATGCGCGGAGAATCTGGGGTGCATAGACACTAGCATTAAGCCAAGCCCATTGGCGATCTTGCCTTGTAGCATCAGTTTCTGAACGACCAGCAAACAGGCGACAAACCGCATAGTGCGATGCTGTTCTCCACGCGCTGAGGTCATCCGCAGTGATTCCTGCTCGGCGTTTGAGTCCATGTGCGCCAAATGCTCCGGTGACCATTCCAACAGAGGCTACACATTACCACACGCGTTAACACACCGGTAACATGAACGTAGAGACATGCCTAGGATGACACCCGACCTCCAGAGGAACGGTGAGGGATCCCCACCACTCAGCGTGGGGGCTAACAGTGGCGACGAAGAGCTAGCCATAGAGGAGTTGAACTTACGAGTGACCAAATAGTCGTCATCAATCCGATCCGTTACCGACTCTTTGACTCCCGCCATGGGAAAGGCTCAAAAGAAAACTGGCAAAGGTCGTCTCGACAAATACTACAAGCTTGCCAAGTGCGTGTGGTGGCTGGCCATTAACCTACACTTCCGTGACCAATATTCCCAAGGGAGCAAGGTTACCGCGCCCGTTCGGCTTTCAAGCTCATCCAACTTAACAAGAAATATGCCTTTCTCGAGTCGGCGCGGTGCTGTATCGATCTTTGTGCGGCCCCGGGTGGTTGGCTTCAGGTCGCAAGCAAGTATATGCCAGTCAACAGTGTAATCGTCGGTGCGACTCTCACTCGACCTGTCAAACCCACACCACATCTAATTACATTTCAATCATCCAGGCGTCGATTTGGTACCAATCAAACCAATATCAAGAG
>JBBPOC010001006.1:0-12115 GCA_038091235.1 Tylopilus rubrobrunneus | reverse complement strand
TCACGTTTCATACACGGACATTCGAGACCTTCTCATTATCCTTTGGGAGCGATCGCGATGCCATCGACGTGTTTGAAAGCGTTAAAGAGTTGACGGTGTGCTGTACGTTGGCCTCATTCCCCAGCACGCCTTTTAACCAACATGTCACAAGCTTCCGTGAATCAACTCTATGCCTTCTTCTATTCGCCCAATCCACCACTAGACTCTGTCGGAGGATGGTCGGTATATTCTCCACGGGAGGAGTTTGGACGGATGGGTGTTGGCACTCGGACGAAGACATGGCGCTTCACCGATATCAACAAGGATTATCAGGTAGAGTATCTCTTTTCTTCAAGAGACGGTCATTGATTGGATTTTTAGTTCAGCCCTACTTATCCCTCGCGTTTAGTCGTCCCGACACGGATAAGTGATTCTACACTTCAGTATGCAGCAAAATACCGGAGCAAATGTAGAATACCTGCTCTCAGTTATCTGCACTGGGCAAACTACGTAATTATTTTTCCTTTGTTCCTGAGGCAGGATTCCTTACGTGACACATAGGCTAGCATAACTCGTTCGAGTCAACCCATGGTTGGAATCAAACAGAACCGTTCTGTCCAGGATGAAAAGCTCGTGGAGGCTATCTTTCAAACCCACCATAATCCGGAATCTCGAACGTCCAGCACTCCAGTATTTGGTGCTACCACCACGAACTTGATTGTGGATGCCCGCCCAACAGCTAATGCTGTCGCAAACACTGCCAGAGGCGCCGGAACGGAAAACATGGAGCATTACAGAGACGCAAAGAAGACCTACTCTGGGATCGATCATATCCACGCCATGCGCGAATCGCTTGGCAAGGTTGTAGATGCTGTTCGTGAAGCAGATACAGTGGCTGCTAGCGTGAGCGGATACCTTCCTGGAGAAGCACAGCAACTCGCTATCTTGGACCGCCAAGCGCTGCGACGATCTGGCTGGCTCCGTCATATGTCGAACATAATGGAAGCCGTAGTTCTCATCGTTCGGAATGTTCACGTCAATTCGTCTCATGTTTTAATCCACTGTTCCGATGGATGGGATCGGACTTCTCAACTATCTGCTCTCGCTCAGCTCTGCTTGGATCCTTCCTACCGCACGATGCGGGGCTTTCAGATTCTCATCGAAAAGGATTGGATATCATTCGGACACCGATTCCTGGATCGATGCGGCCATCTTTCTTCCGAGAAGTTTTTCACGTCCTTGGCGGACACGGCGAGTGGCAGTGGTGATGCCGCCCAAGCCTTTCTCGCTTCGGTTCAAAACCGTTTCGCGTCTCAGCATCATATCAAGGAGACGAGTCCTTCCTTTCACCAATTCCTCGAATGCGTTCGTCAGCTGCTGCGACAGTTTCCTGAACGATTTGAATTCAATGAGTGCTTCCTACGAACGATCCATCACCATCTTTATTCCTGCCAATTCGGAACATTCTTGTACAACTGCGAGCGCGAACGCCGATGTGGAGAGAATGGGATGGTACCGTCGGAACGCACTGCCAGCCTCTGGGATTATCTAAATTCGTCACCACAAGTGGAGAAGCACAGGAACTCCTTGTACGACAGTTCATTGGATGATCCAACGCGTAGAGACAGCAAAGCGGACATGGGAGTGCTTTTTCCTAATCCCAAGGACGTCCGTTTTTGGTCCGAGCTCTATGGTCGCACGGACGAAGAAATGAATGGGAGAATTGTTATCTCTCAGGTCAAAGACGAGCCTGAAGCTGCCGCTCCTGTCGACGACGATGCGGCAGGCTCACTACCAGCCTTCGATCCCCCCTCAGTGATGCCGTCCCCTTCCCCTTCATTGGCACCCTCCAGATCTGCCACTACCGAGGGCTTATCTTCCGGCTTACAGGGACTGTGGTCGTCCCTACCTGATCTTCCCCAAAGAGTAGCCGAAGGTTTCACAGGCGTGGGGGCCTCGACGACTTTAAAAGCTTCTTGGCCTGCGACACAACCAAGCTCCCCGGCCGGTAGTTCTTCACCCCACGGTCGCGCGCGAAATCCAAATCCCACAGACTTCTTTTCTAGCACTGGAGTGAAGTCTGTTTGGGGGAAATTATCATCGAATGCCACGGCAGCATTCTCAGCTGTGCAAGAAGCATATGACGGGGTCACGAAGGATATGAAAGTTCCCTCGGGAGGGACTGGGGACGAAGACGACATCGTCAGAGCATCTGAGCTTCAGCCTCGGGCCGCTGGCGATGTGCAAACCGTGTCGACTATTTCTGGATCATCACATAACCCCTGGAACAGCGTGAAGCCGCAAAAGACATCCATACCGTCATTACCGGCCGACAATCCCTGGAGTACTGCGCGCTCGCGCTCTCCTAGACCACTCCCGACTTCCGTTTGGGATGCGGCACACGAAGGGTCACTTGATGCGGACCTGGCGGTTACTCATTCATCATACGAACGAGGCACGAGTGATTCCCCTCGTATTGTAAACCAGAGTCCTGGTGTGGGGACGCATCCTCCCACACAGTCGAGCGGTGAGAGGAAAGTCGAGCAAGAGGAAAAACGACCTATGATTAACACGGACCCCCTCGGTGTTGGATTGTTGTAATTACAAGTTTGGTGTCCAAGGTGGGGACTGTGTTTGATGTAACCAATTGCGACGTCAGCTTAATCGCTTCGATGGCGTGATGGCATGATTAGATAAGCTCCTGAACCTTTATAATTGCCAGCTTGGAAGCGAGTTCAAAGCGAATACCTTCTTGTTTTTCCCTCTACCTTCCATCGTTCCAAATGTCCCCCAACGGTAGCGCACGCCCCCCTCTTGCCCCTGGGCACTTCCTCTTCACCTCCGAGTCTGTTGGTGAAGGTCACCCAGGTGTGTTTGGCGCGACATTCGCTACCGTCCACCGCTAACATCCCTTAGACAAGATTTGCGACCAGGTCTCCGATGCTATTGTGAGTCTCACGTATTCCATACGTTGAGACTGTCTTCTTATCTAGTTCACTAGCTCGATGCCTGTCTCGCTCAAGACCCTTGGTCCAAGGTCGCCTGCGAGACAGCTTCCAAGACCGGCATGATCATGGTCTTTGGCGAGATCACAACCAAGGCCCAGCTTGACTACCAAAAAGTCATTCGCAGCGCCATCAAACAAATTGGTTATGATGACTCGTCCAAAGGCTTTGATTACAAGACGTGCAACATTCTCGTGGCCATTGAGCAACAATCCCCTGATATCGCCCAGGGTCTTGATCACGGCTCTCTGGAGGAGCATGGCGCCGGTGACCAAGGCATCATGTTCGGCTACGCTACCGATGAGACTGAGGAATACATGCCCTTGACGATCATGCTGGCTCATAAGCTCAACGCAGCCATGGCAGCTGCTCGCCGCTCTGGGCTACTTCCTTGGCTCCGCCCTGACTCGAAGACTCAGGTCACCATCGAGTACAAGAGCGAGGGCGGCGCCATGATCCCTCTTCGCGTTGACACCATTGTCATCTCGACGCAGCATGCCGAGGAAATCTCAACCGAGGATCTTCGCAAGGAGATCACGGAAAAGATCGTCAAGGGGGTGATTCCCGCCAATCTTCTCGACGAGCGCACCGTCTACCACGTATGCTCATTCCTTGTTTGTAGTGGGATAATATTGACAAAGTCATTAGATTCAACCCTCCGGCCGCTTCGTTATCGGTGGTCCCCAGGGTGATGCTGGTTTGACTGGCCGAAAGATTATTGTTGACACCTACGGCGGTTGGGGAGCTCACGGTGGAGGTGCCTTCTCTGGCAAGGACTTCTCCAAAGTCGATCGCTCAGCCGCTTACACGGCTCGCTGGATTGGTACGAGACTTCGCCACATTGGATGAACACCGTGCTGACGACCATTTCAGCCAAGTCCCTGGTTGCTGGTGGCCTTGCCCGCCGCGCTCTCGTGCAGTTGTCCTATGCTATTGGTGTTGCTGAGCCCTTGTCTATCTACGTCGACACTTATGGCACTGGCAAAAAGTCAAACGAAGAGCTCGTTGAGATCATCCGCAAGAACTGGGATCTCCGACCTGGTGTTATGGGTGAGTGTGGTGTCTTCCCTTACTGTTTCTTTCTAGTAACGCTATGTACAGTCCGTGAGCTTGAACTCCAAAAGCCTGTTTATTTGCGCACTGCGTCCTACGGTCATTTCGGCAACCCGAACTATACGTGGGAGAAGCCCAAGAAGCTCGTCTTCTGATCGCATCCTACTCGCGTCCTACTCGGACACTCG
Organism: Tylopilus rubrobrunneus; assembly: GCA_038091235.1. NCBI lineage: Eukaryota > Fungi > Basidiomycota > Agaricomycetes > Boletales > Boletaceae > Tylopilus > Tylopilus rubrobrunneus. Next base: position 7,890 of record JBBPOC010001006.1, on the reverse strand, counting down.
TATTTATTCCATCTGGCATCGGAAGTTCATCCTTCCACTCATTTTGCAACACCACGCTTGTCTAGATCACACACACTTTGTTGCCTCTTTTATCTTGTAGCCTGAGCCCAGAGGGGGCTCGCAAATTTGACGACCTACTACCCGGGCAACAACCCACTCTACCTTCATGACAACGACGATGTACATAGCCCATATATCCTTATTGTAGTATTGAAGAATAGAACCCGCGTTCAACCGCGCGTACTAACGGAACTTGGCATTGAAGCGAAGTGGTTTGCGAATTACACGTCAGTTGCGGATGCTAGCTCGCCACGGCTGTCGGGCCTACTAGTATCGGTTGCTGATCGGTATGTATATTGTTCAAGGAAATATCAGGCTACGCCCAGTGGTGCTCGAGTATATTCAGCTGAACAGTTTAGGATTCCGGCTGTGCCCGACCTTCAGCTCAGACCATTCCCCCGAGGAGAAACGTTCTTGTGTATCTGTTCACTCCGCAGAATCAGATATCGAGTTGTATATATATGTAACCCGTATTTATTATTGTAAGCCGCCAACAAGCGTTACTCCGGTGGTGTCGGAACGGTACTGAGCTGTACGGGGCGGCTACCGCACACCGAGAAAGTGGTAGTTAGACGTTAGACGCCGGTTGGATGGAACGTGCTTTCATAGAGTGACGTTTTTATGTAATTTGCGTGACTTGGGAAACTGACCGACTTCTGACTCAGGGTATAAACAGACTCGCGAGAAAAGGATGGAAAGTCCTTGGGTGTCAGTGTAAAGGTCGTTCTCTCCACACGTTCTGTCGGTTTCTCGCCTCCGTATCACGCTCACCAGTACGTCCCATGCTCATCAATCGAATCCACGATCTGATCATCTCCCAGTGTGCGGCGTATTAGGTCTCCTCCTGCACGATCCCACCATCGATGCAGCCGCCGAGATCTGCGAGGGTCTCTCTTTATTACAGCACCGCGGTCAGGACGCATGCGGCATCGTCACCTGTGCTCCAAAGGGCCGCCTCTACCAATGCAAAGCGAATGGAATGGTCCGGGACGTGTTCGATGACAAGGCCGTCGCAAGATTGATTGGTGGCATGGGCGTCGGACACGGTGAGACACCTTACCCATGGGTGCGAGTTCATGTCTAATCCGGGGTTTTTCCTCAAGTTCGGTACCCAACGGCTGGCAGCTCGAACCATGCCGAAGCTCAACCCTTCTACGTCAACTCGCCCTATGGCATCGTACTTGCACACGTACGTTTCGCAGCGGTCCCCGGGAGATCCATATTCATCCAGCCTTGTTTCTGCAGAATGGAAATCTCCTCAACAGCACAACTCTATTACAATACATGGATGCCACTGCACATCGCCACATCAACACGTCCTCCGATTCAGAACTGCTCTTGAACACCTTTGCTGACAGCCTCCAACAAACCGGCAAGTTTCGCATTAACGAAGAAGATATTTTTACCGCCATCGGAGCCTTGATGAAACAGTGTAGAGGAGCTTATGCTTGCGTCGTCATGATTGCAGGATTTGGAATCATCGCATTCAGAGACCCAAACGGGATCCGCCCCGTTGGCATGGCATCTCGGAGAGCCGCGGCAGGCAAGGATTGGCTATTTGCAAGCGAGAGTATTGTGGCCGATGCCGGGGGTTTCAGTGACTGGCAGGATGTCAATCCTGGTACGTCGGCGAATTCTCACTGTTCTCCGGAGGCACTCACTCTCCATACAGGCGAGGCCGTCATTATTACCCGTTCAGAGGTTTCAAGACGCTTTGTCGTTGAGCCGGCAGCTTTTGCTCCCGATATCTTCGAGTTCGTTTATTTCGCCCGACCCGATTCCGTGTTGGATGGTGTGAGCGTCTACCGGAGTCGGATGGCGATGGGGGATGCGCTCGCGGAAGAAGTAAGCAAAGTTTTATTAGAGAACAACATCACCGTAGACGTTGTCATTCCGGTCCGTTCGTTCTTCTGTCCTGCGGGCATTCTGATTCACTGTATGGTCATTAATGTAGGTACCTGATACCGCGCGTGTCGCTGCCCTGAACCTGGCTCAGAAGCTTCAGTTGCCATACCGAGAGGGGTTCATTAAAAACCGGTATATTGGAAGGACGTTCATCATGCCCGGACAACAAATGAGGCATGTCCCGCATCATTTCCAGAGTTGTCCGTATTAATCAGATACCCAGAAAAAAGAGTGTGAGGAAAAAGCTCAACGCCATGGCTCTCGAGTTCGCCGGTAAAAATGTCCTGCTAGTGGACGGTACGTCATTCTGCGTGTTGTATTGCAGCATGACCAACACGCCTCTCAGATTCGATCGTGCGGGGTACAACTTCCAAGGAGATTATACAGATGGCCAAGGACGTTGGCGCGAAGAAAGTTATTGTCGCGAGTTGTTCTCCCCCAATTCGGTAGGTTCTCTCTATCGTTTCCGATCGTTCGCCCTTTGACGTGTGGTATAGGTACTCCAACGTCTATGGCATCGACATGCCCTCACGAGCAGAGCTCGTCGCACATGGTCGAACGACCAAAGAAATCGCGGAGGCCATCGGCGCAGATCTCGTCATCTTTCAAAAACTCCCCGACTTGATCGCGTCTGTCCGCCAATTCAACCCATCTATTGAAACATTTGATTGTTCGGTCTTTACGGGGGAATATGTTACAGGAGGTGTCGATGAAGCATACTTGGCTCATGTAGAATCGCTGAGAGCCGACCATATCAAGAACAAGACGATCCTGAATGGCCATAACAACGCGGAAGTCAAGGACACGAATGGCATGAATGGTTATCAGGGTCGGCAAGTAGGCGGGTCGAATGCAGTAGATGACACCGTTGGCCTACACAACACCTGGAACCTCATTTGACGAGCCGCAAGATAGGCATCGCATATGCGGATAACGGTTCAGAAGAGTCGGGCTCGCCTCTCAACACGGTCGTATAGAAATAGAATTGATAGAAATACCGTAGTAGTGCATGAATCTATGGGAATACACCTTGAATACAAGAACAAGAGCCAACGCTTACTGCTTGACGATAGATACTCGTTATGACACCGTGGTATGTTCGATACAGGTTCAACGCTAGCACATTACACATAGTATCACCGAGCAGCCTGAGGCACGGTGCGGTTGTTACTCGGTGCTTGAGAGGGGAGCTGTGAGAGGGCACGGTGCTTTGGCATGAATAACGATGCCATACGATCTTTCTTTTGTATTGGTGGCTTGGAGGGACGGGGGTCGACTACTTGTGGTGGAGAATGGACAGGAGTCAAAAGTTGCGGTGGTGCCGGCGGGTCTTTCAGGGAAACAGAGTCCTCGGGGCCCTTGGACTGGACTGGGCGTTTGACATTTATCCAACTATTGGCAGATTGTGTTGACGGAGCGACGCGGGAGCTTGCTGTGATGGGGCGATGTACCTTGCCAGGTAGTTGAGGGGGTAGCCGAGGTGTATACATGGACCTTCGGAGTCTAGTCACTTCGTTTTTCGTTTTCTGGAACAGGGTCTTCGGCTGGCTGGGTGCTCCCCCTGGGTGGTGCATGTGTCAGTCGTGTAAAACCAGTGCGGGACAACGCTTACATGCACGTGAACGCTTGGCGGGAGGAAGCCTGTCGGTTAGCTTGACCTCTCGTTCTCTCTTGCGTTCCGCAGCCTCCATGCGCTGATTTCTGAGCCTTGATGCAACCTCTTCGAGCCGATTAGCCTCAGCCTCGCGAAGGAGCTATACCGAGATGAGTACTCTTGGGCCTATGGAGGGCAGAACACCTACGAAATATTGATCGCGCCAAGATTCGGGTTGTTGGTCGGCACTTCGTGAGAGTTGTTCTGCGAGTAGAGGATAGGACTTGAAACATAGCCGTTCCCAGAGATCTGGTGATATCGAGTCAGATGCGAAGGGAAGCGAATTTGGCGCCTTAAGGCCGACGTGCCTGAGGTGTCTTGTTCGAGATACTGAGTCGGGGGATGAGCCAAGGCTGTGATGGCTGTGGGGTGCACTGACCGGAGAAGATTGCTCCAGGCGAAGGAGGGTATCTGCAGAGCAGCACTCGAGGACGGGTTTGATGACATCGTACCGTACGTCATCACCGAGGCAAGTTATGGCTGTTGGGGTAATGAGGGGGATATGACGAGTAGAAGCACGCGGACATACCATCCGCATGCGCTGATAGGACTGAGATGGGATATGAATGATGAGAAGGGGGGATTGGGACGAGTGGTGCTCACCACGCTGGCAGTAGGAAACGAGGGAGGGGACTCGACGTAGCGCTGGATCAGAGTCAGAGGCCATCGTGGTAAGGGACATATGTCCCACCCGCTTTTAATACTCGACACCATGCCTAATACGGATACCAGTGCTACTCCTCGTCCTCCTCGTCCTCCACCGCTTCGAACGCCCGCTCCTGTGCATTCATCGCCCCAACAAGGTCCTCAGCTTGTCCCTTTTGTGCCGCCAGTCGTCGTCCTAGTCGCCCGTGTTATTACCACGATGTCCCACTGTTCCGTAGCACGCACTCACTGATCAGCGTGTGGATCGCCTCCTGTGTCTTTCTTTCCAGCTTCGCTAGCTTCTTCTCTGTCTCCCTCTTGAGATCCCAGTTCGGCCGTTTCGGCGCAATGTTGAACACGTCCTGCAAGCGTTCAGTCGAACGCCATTGGGCCAGTTTCGAACTCGACACGCACCAGTTCCTGGGCTCTGCGTTGTTCGTCCTCCGCGATGACCCTCTCTGCCATACCCTCGACGTCTTTTTCGACGGTGTCTTGGGCTAATCGTTCATTTTGAGTGTGCTTTCTCAACGTCCGCGTCTCTGGGTCAAAGTTTCGGTTCAGTAGGACTGACCCGCTGCATAGCCTTGTGTGAGCAGACGCTGGTCGTAAAGCAATGTGCGACGCACCCGTCGCCAGTGTTTGGACGGCCGTCCCTTTTGTTTCTGAGTGCAGTCAGCCGCGCCTTGCGAGCCTCGGATGCCTCTTGGAGAGACATGGTCGTTCTCTCTGAGCTGACTAAGCAAGAGTATATGAATCCGACTCGGAACGGATGGACTCGACGACATCCTTGGAATGCTTCCGGTATGGCGTACACTCATTCTACGACCTCGATCTCGTCTCTTTTCGTCCGTACAAAACACTCTCGATACCGCACAGTTTCCATGCAACACAATAAGGTATGTCCTCACAAAGTCCTACAAAAAACATCACCCGATGTAGCACTCCTGCAGGAACTTTTCTATCATTGCACACATCGGTATTCTTTTAGAAAAATCATCCGGTCGTACGCGCTTACACGTTCCCTAGATCATGGTAAATCCACCTTGGCCGATCGGTCAGTCGTCCCCTTCAAGTCGTAAACTCGCTCACCTTACCCATTCGACTAGACTGCTAGAGGTGCCATCACCCGTAGCTCCCCATATTCACACTACCAATACATGCTCAGCTTACAGGCACCATTGCAAAGAAAGTCGTTGGTTCCAACAAGCAAGTCCTAGATAAACTCAAAGTCGAGCGGGAACGCGGCATCACTGGTGAGATGCTTCGAGACTCGAACTCGAAGAGAGATCGGGTTTACTCACGCAAAAGCGCGTAGTCAAGGCTCAGACAGCGAGGTAAATATCCTCCGTTGTGCGCCAAAACATGCCTTAGTTTTCCCTTAGCATGGTGTACGCCTTCAACGCACATAAATACCTCCTCAATCTCATCGATACACCCGTAAGCTTCCCAGATAGCATGTACAAGATTCCCCTAACTTTATTCCAGGGACATGTTGACTTTTCATGGGAAGTGTCCCGTTCTCTGGCAGCTTGTCAAGGCGCACTTTTGCTCGTAGACGCTACGCAGGGTGTTCAGGCACAGTCCATCTCCGTATTTCACATAGCCAAGGAGAGAGGTCTAACGATCATCCCCGTCCTTAACAAGGTCCGCCCCTTCGCGCCCCATTGGTCGCTCAACGGCCTCAACGGCCTTTCATGTAGATAGATATGCCTGCATCACAACCTGAACGAGTCGCGTTACAACTACAATCCACCTTCGGCGTAGATCCCGCTGATATATTGCAGATATCCGCTAAAACCGGTCAGGGTGTGGAGGCTGTACTTAGAGCCATTGTTGAGCGAATACCTCCGCCATCTGCATCTGCGGCGAAGCCTCTAAAGGCCTTGTTATTTGACTCCCAGTAAGCACTTGATCGGTCCTTCCATTTACAAACATTAAACCTCTTAGCTATGATCGGTATCGGGGCGTCATATCACTCGTGAGCCTTCACGATGGAATAATTCGTAAAGGTACATACATGCCCATTATATGCTTGCAAATTCATCTTTTATTCGTTGTCACCTCAACAGGCGATAAGATTGCGTCTTGTCATACTCGAAAGAAGTATGAAGTACAAGAAGTCGGTGTCATGTACCCGGAAGAATTCCCTACTGCGAGCTTATATCCTGGACAAGTTGGTTATATAGCGTGTAACATGAAAGAATCGTCGGAAGGTCAGTAGAGTTGCCCTCGTTCCTGCTAGCACTTTCGTTTAGGTTGTCATCCAGCCCATGTTGGGGATACCCTGTATCACGTTGGCGCACCTGTGGATCCAATGCCTGGTTTTCGACCTGTGAAGGCCATGGTAGGCATGCCAGACTTCCTGCAATTTGAATCTCAAAGTCTCCAGGTTTATGCTGGTATCTTTCCCGTAGATACAAGCGACTTCATCAAACTGGAAGAATCTATCAAACGTGTGCGTCACACTCGTTTGCACTTTCGTCCAATCTCACAAAAAGTGCTTGTTCAGCTGACGCTCACTGACCGAAGTGTATCTATCCAACGTGAATCCTCCTCTGCATTAGGGCAAGGTTGCCGTCTCGGGTTTCTCGGGACTTTGCACATGGACGTCTTCCGCCAACGTCTGGAAGATGAGTACGATGCAAATATCATTGTTACTGCTCCTACCGTACCCTATAAAGGTAGATTGCCCTTGTGGGTGAGAATACCGTAGCTGACGATATATCTTGATAGTTATTTATAAAGACAAGATTGTCCTCGTCAGCAATCCCACAGAATTTCCGGATCTCTCAGACTCGTCATCAGGTGTCAAAGAGGTCCAAGAACCAGTAGTCAAGGCAACTATCATTGTTCCCGAAGGTTTGTATAACCATTCAATCAGTGATTCTATCAAATGAATACCCTTATCTCAGATTTCCTTGGTGAGATGATGGAACTATGTTTTGCACACCGCGCGGAAGACCTGGATCATCGCTATCTGGATGCCGGTGCGACCAAATCTGCTCGCATCATCTTGACATGCACAATCCCCTTGAGCGAGATCGTTACTGACTTCTTCGACAAGCTTAAGAGTAAAAGTTCGGGATACGCGAGTTTCGAGTGTGTACCACCTGCATGCTTGTTTTCTAGACTGGTGTAAACTGACAATATGCAGTTATGAGGATGCCGGTTACAGACGAAGTGATTTGTCCAAGGTATGGATACGCTCGAATGTAAAATGACTTCAGCCTGACTCCGTCCAAACCAGATGACATTTCTTCTGAATGGAAAGCCAGTGGATGCCCTTGCATTAATTGTGCACCGGTCTGCACAACAAGATGTTGGCAGGACGTGGGTCAAGAAGCTGCGTGGGTGGTCTGGCGATTGTCGGTCGGCTTGCTCTGACACTGGTTGCATTTAGACAAGGTTATCCCTCGGCAACTGTTTGAGGTGCCAATTCAAGCAGCTATTGGGAGAAAGATCATCGCTCGTGAGACTCTGAAAGCGCTGCGCGCCGACGTCACGGCGGGCTTGTACGGAGGTACGTATTAATCCATCGCGAGCTGGTTACTTCGCCGAATTATTGTTCTAAAGGTCATTACGAACGCAAGATGAAGCATCTTGAAAACCAAAAGGAAAGCAAACGT
>JBBPOC010001005.1:0-12127 GCA_038091235.1 Tylopilus rubrobrunneus | reverse complement strand
ATAATAACGACACTGCTCGGGAAGGACCTCTGTACCTTTGCCAATGTGAAAAGCCCGATGTGAGCTTCCGCATCGCAGGTTTTTGTTCACCCCAGGTCCAAGGGCGCACGAATGGTCCATTGATAGTCCCGAGCAGCCCAGTGCTGTGGTGATCACCACACGCGGATACCTGCGTGTGCGGTTCGAAGCCGTCGCTGCCGGACCCGGTAGGACGATTCATCACATAATGCTGGCAGCGACTCGGATTTCCCAGCGCCAGCGCTGCTTCTAGCTGACCGATAATCGACTCCGCGCACTGAAGACATGGGCAATTCCGTATATCACAGGTGAATCTTTGCAGAATTGGGTTTCTTGCAATCTCAGTACTTGATAACCTAGTGCTAAATCCTCAATCATCAGCGCCGTGAACCTGGCCATGAATATCCTAGACCGAGGATAAATCTGTTAGGCGCATCCTGCTTTGGACACTGTTCGAAGCACCCACCTCGTCCATGCCATTCCGTGTGCGTGGGTCGTCATCTACGAGTATACCACGTGTCACCATCGCCTCTCGTGTGTACAAGCAATCCGGAAGGAAAGGCAATCGAGTATACGATAACGAAGAACAGCTTGGACTTGCCTGATAAGTGAAATACGCATTTTATGGCGGGCGTGAAATCTACCGTGCTGGCGTCCCGTGCGCCACAGGTAAGCCTCGCTTGTCGAAAGTAGTTATTTTCGGAAACGACGCTCGAGCTCTCTCGGACGGCAGCCACTTTCAGCGTTAACTCTGGACCAAAACATGCGAGGTCTTCGCTTTGAAGGGGCTCCTTCCGTTGAGCCAGCTCATTCACTCCAGCCAGGAGCCAGGGCCGAATGTCATATTGGAGGGCAAGCTTGATCTTTTCTCCCAGAGTCTCGCCAACCTGTCCGAATGGCATTTTTTTGACGGCAAGTCCGTGCATCGCATCGCATTCCCACATTTATGCCACCTTCACGACGAGAAACCACATCTCGAAAATGGAGCCTGGTTTTTCAGTCTTGTTGCAGGCACTGGATGCCATAGGCATTGTGAGATTACTGTATTCAATAAGATGTGTGTGAACGATAAGCTTACCCCATGAAGAGCACCTCGAGGAAGCGTCCGAACTCCTCTTTTGTAACCCCGTTCAGATGAATGGGATTATTGTCGTTCGATCCTTCCGCGTCTCCCGCTACACTGGCAGGGAGCGAAAACATGTCGCGAAAGACCCTAGACTGGGATTCCAACGATTGCCGAGGCACCCTAAAGAGACAATTCTCTACCTGCATTGTTGTCGCAATCGGCCAAGGATACGTGGAATCAAGGCAGACGTAGTCATCTGGATGGTTACTAGACTCGTGTAGAATCGATCGTCTCTCTCGATCGCGCTCATTTTGGCTCGTGGTCTAGCAGATGGTAGACAGTGTCGTGGCTGTGCGATAGTACTTATGGTCCAACGTGCAAAGCTTACTCGACTCGGAGGAGGTAGGTTGAGCGCTAGGGCAAGGGTTCATCACAAACCGCTGGCAGCCAGGCAGTTAAACCCTGGCACCGTCCAAGCCCGTGTACCAAGCTGCATGTACGCGCTGGGGGGCATAGGTCTTCTCCGTTCCGTACATCACTGGTGAACTTGACCTGAAAGCGTTACGGTCTGTGGCAGTAGTTTTTGCAATCCAATTACCAGATATCCCAATAAACACAAGCACAACCGAACGTCAACACTCAAAGAAATCATGATCATATCAGTCTGAATCACTGGATGAGTCGTCATACATCCCGATGTTCTGGACGCTCTGGCTTGAACCTGTTACGATGGGCGCGGCCTCCACGCCTATTCCACTGCTTGTATCGGCATCTATAATGCAACATATCATCGTCTGGAATTTACGGCTGAAAGAAAATGTGCATGTGATGCGGAATGGACTGACCTGATAACTCACGCTGAAAGACACGTTTTATGACAGGCGTAAAATCCACCGTGCTGGCATTTCGCAAACCAGAAATTAGGCCGTGACGGTTCGTAGCCAAGCTCTCTCGCACGGCAGCCACTTTCAGTGCCAACTCTGCGCCAAGATGCACGAGGTCATCGTTTCCAAGGGGTTCTTGCCGTTGCGCCAGCTCATTCACTCCAGGGAGAAGCCAAGGGCGGATATCGTACTGGATAGCAAGCCCCACCTTCTCCACCGAAGACTTGCGAGTCTGCTCGTACGGCATGTTTTTGACGGCGTACTTGTGGATTGCGTCACATTCCCACATCTGCGCCAGTTTCACGACGGGAAACCACATCTCGAAACTTGATTCAGAATAGGAGGGTTGTTTTGGATCATCGCAAGCACTGATGCGCTCTCGATATTCAAACTCCGTGGACAAGATTGATGAGCTTACCTCAGGAAGAGTACCTGGAGGAACCGCTTGAACTCGTCTTTCGTGACCCCGTTCAGACGAATGGGATTGTCATCGCTCGAGCCCTCTGCGTCTCCTTTGGAAGGAAGCGAAAACATGTCTCGAAAAACCCTCGACTGGGACTCCAGCGCTTGACGTGGCACCCTAAAGAGACAATTCTCCACCTGCAACGTGGTTGCAATTAGCCAAGGATATGCTGAGCGATAACAAACATAATTGCCTCTATAGTCACAAAAACCATGTAGAATTGATCGTCTCTCTGGGACACGGACATTTTGGTTTGACGTATAGGAGCTTTCAAATTGCCGCGATGGGGGCTCACAGCGACAATCAGATAACAACGCGAACAAACATCAATGTAGAATCCTCTCCCATTGCAGTACTACGAGAACCACAACTAAACTCACATTCAACTTAAGCTTGAACACCACTTGAAGACAAAGGATCCTTTTCCATCCACTTCCAAGGTTATTTTGAAATCCCGACATGACTTATTTAACTGCTGGTGCTAGGTATCTATAAATCAACCCAAAGCACCATGATCTCCTATACCCGCAAAAAAACCTGGACTAACCTGGCAGTTGGAACACACGTTTTATGATTTCAGTGAAATCCACCGCGCTAGCATCCCGTGTGCCAGGAATGAGCCTCGCTGTATTCATGGCATTACTAGCTCCAGTTCCCTGGTAGCTGCGAATGACGCTGGCAGCCACGCTCTCTCGCACGGCAGCGACTTTCAGCAGTAACTCCGGGCCAAGATGCGCAAGGTCATCGCTCCCAAGGGGTTCTTTCCGTTGCGCCAGTTCATTCACTCCCGGAATAAGCCACGGATGGATATCGTAGCGGACGGCAAACCCAACCTTCTCCGCTGGAGACATACGAAACTCCTCGTACGGCATTCGATTGATGGTATACCGGTGGATTCCGTGACACTCCCACATCTGCGCCAGTTTCACGACTGGAAGCCACCCGGGCCACGGTAATACCATTTCACGGGGCCCTTCAAATAATTGCACAAGAGTCCTACCGCCGACACTAGAGGCTGTCGGTATTCATGGTTCGTGAACGAGAGCGACAAGCTTACTTCGTGAAGAGCACCTCGAGGAAGTACTGGAACTCAAACTTTGTGATCCCGTCCAGACGGATAGGATTGTCATCGCTCGACCCCTCTGCGTCTCCCGTTGCAGGAAGTGAAAACATTTCTCCAAAGATTTTCGACTGGATCGCCAGCAATTGGCGTGGTAGCCTGAAGAGACAATCATCTACCTGTATCGTGGTCACGATCAGCCAAAGATATGCTGAGCTGTGATAAACATGTTTGCCTGGATGGTTACGAATGTCATGTAGAACCGATTGTCTCTCTCGATCACGGACATTGTGGCTTACGTAGAGATAGGTCCTAGCTTCGTTTTGCTTACTAGTACAATGTGACTGTGGCTGTGCGGTGGGACGCCACGTGTCATGACAACCACAGGGATGGCACATTCGTTCACCCCGGGATATATCGCTGTCAAATGACAAGTTTCAGTTTCGCACATCTTCCAAGAAAGTCGGCCACATGCTGGCGCTTCACCTGAAACGGCGCCCTACGAGCGGTCTAGCCTTTACGACACCAGAACCCACCGCCTCGATGTCGCAGCCAGTCATATTTGGACCAGCTCGTCGCACGCTGCGTGCGCACAAAGGGAACGAGGATTCCGACAGGGTCACCTTTCTTCCTGTGCCCCTCAGAAACCGCGCACCATGGAAAACTCGCTGGAGTTACTCGAGGAGGTGGGTGGCCCTTGGGTTACACCGCTTCGCTGACATATCGAGCACGATTTCAGAAATTCAGGAAAGTAGAACAAGCGAGCGAGCGCAGAGCGCTCGACGAACGGGAGCTCTCACGCACGGAACTGGTAGACCCCCTAACCGAACCAAGGAAACACCATAAGAGGCCGACGGTGTCCGTGAGTCGGTTCGGAAAGGTGAGCGTCCTAGTCCTCAGTGGTGCGTTGTCTAACTCCCGCTAGCAAGAAGCACAAGGAGAGGATGGTCTACGTTCATTGGCGCCGTCACCGCTGTCCGCCGCAGCATCCAGGTCAACGTTCTACCACACACTGGCCAACGTGAGTAACCACGATCTTGTCAGGCTTCCATGTAACGCAGAGCCCGATTTCCAGCCACGAAGCGTCGAGTCCTTGGTGTCAGGGTATTCCGGAGAAGGAACGCACTATACCGACGAACAGCACGAGATCCAGGTCGAAAGAATAACCGGCCGTCAAACGCTTCCGCAAACTGTCGGCGCGTATCTGCCACGTCGTTTGACGCGTGCAAAGTCGCATATCGACATCAGTTCTGCATCTAAGAGTGGCTTGGTCATTGGCGTGTCAGTCGAGACAACTATAGCATCGCCACATCTTCCTCCCAACATGTCGACTGCATACGCTACCCGACCATCGGGATCGCGCGCGGCTACGTCGGATATGGTGACACCCCAAGGGGGGTTGGTGGGGCGGGCCAAGGATTTGGCAAGCAAACTGCGACGAAAAAACAGGACAGACGTACCGTAGGTCCGTACCGTGGGGGAGATACAGTGGCCTCAGACGGGAAGCATTTTGTCATGGTTGTTGCCAAGGTGTCCGATGTGTCACATTTTTCATTATGGGAGCCGTCATTGTCAGGAAGAAGTACACATGTGCGGCTTCTATGTCCATCTCTACCCCACTATGATTATGTTTTTTGTACATGATGTGAGCTCGTTGATATGACGGTCGTGGAGCTGAAGCGAAATGAGCCTGGGTCGTGTCAGTTGTGTCGAGGTTGACTGAGCTCGGCTTCACACGAACATGTTCCGCGTAGATTTACGTTTCGGATGAAGTCGCCTGCTCGAATGGGAATTTCACAATTACATCGCCGTCAGTGCGCTCGTCGTACTACACTGCCATCACATAAAGATCCACTTGCACCGTAACATGCCATGTCCGCACTTACCATCTACCCAACATGTTCAACCCGCCGAGACTCCTCGTAGACAAGTGTACCCCCCGTGACAAATATGCGCGGACGCATGTCCCCCTGAGCACTTCGCTCTGTCCCAGCGCTGATGACTCCGTCGTTGCACCAGTATGTCCTACCATTACCTTCTGCGCGCGCAAACCAACCGTCCATCAGCAAACACTAGCGCCCAACTTGAACGTCGCAAGGCGCCGTGCCCACTCATCCTCTGACTCGCAGGGTTGGAAGCTGCTCCCAACCCCAATACGACCCACGTTCCGGCCTCGTGATTACGAGCTGCCGCCATGTGTGGAGGACGACGACCGGTCAGAGACGCAGACCGTCTCCCTCCGGGTCCTCCGCCGCTCCCTCAAAAACGTCGAGTTCGATCCGTCATGTCTCGACTGCCTTGATCAACAGACTTTGTTGTCACCTACGGAAACCTTTTCGGAGATCTGCTATACCGAAGCTACGCACGACCAGGTACCCGTGCCCATGCTGCAACCATTGCAGCCGCGGATACGGAAGCGCACGGCCTATTATGATAGGACTGCGATGAGCGAGGAAGATCCTTATCACGATTGGGACGAAAACATGTCCGTCAGATGGATGCGACCGCCTCGAAAGCAGGTTCGTGGACAGAAACATCCACCGAATATCTGCCATGTTGACCGCCCATCTTTAGCTCCCTCCGGTCCCCCCACTGCCGGAGCATCTAAGGAAGCCCAGGAACCCGGAGCCGCGACCGAGCTATCAACAGTCCGTGCTCGCTGACTTCGAGACTCGACTGCTCCGGGTCGCCACCAACCCAGACCAATCTGTACACTATTTTCCAGTGCCATCGCAAAGGCAAAGTGAAGACTCTCGACAAGCTTCGTTAGATTCCCCATCATCTGTCTTTTCGACTTCGTCAAAATCCTCGTCCGCCAAGTCGGGCGGGACGTTCAAACGTTTGGGCAACGTCCTCGGTCGTGCCCGCTCCAAATCGAGAGGTTGAGTTTTGGACCATGCTGGCTTTCACCGCCGTTCCCACATGCATATCATGTCCTTTACGTCCACTCCCTATTACAGTACCTTTTCTTACATATATCAACTCATTCATTATTCCATCATCATTACATCTGCACTCCTTGTTGTTTTACTTCATTGCTTTTCATAGCACGTTCTACTGTACCGCCGCATCTTCGGATACCCGTGGTGTTCAGGATAATTTTGAATCGCTAGTTCGGTTCGCGGGCCGTTAAAAAAGGATCAAACTCCACATATGCCACCGGACCGAGGGGCTCGTGCTCGATGGTCGAAGTATGTAACAAAGTTTAATTTGGCGAACCCCAGCAGTCGAGTTGAGTTACCATGAGAGCGTATGAACCTGTAATGATGGTAGCCAAGGACGGAGCGCTCAAATCTGACACAAAAAAGTGGCGTCATTTATTCATCCCGACGCCGAGGGGGCCGACAAACACTCGTCAAGCGAACATGACAAACACTATTATTCGGCGGTCGGCACTCTAGTGGATCGATGACGGAATGATAAGGATGATCGCCCACGTTATCAGGCCATCTATGAACTGGCTCGTCGGGGTCACGACGTATGCATGCTCTCGAGCGTGGCTTCGTGCCACCGAAGCTCGCATTATACGTACGTGTTACTCGGCGCGTTGCCGTAGCGAGTGTCATGGGTGCCATGGACATGACGAGGTATCCACACGCGAGACGCAAGTTGCGCTCGGGAAGGTCATTTCGCGCAAGGGGGTGACGACGAAGAGATCGTTCGGCAAGGACGAATATAGTCCAGCGAACCAACCATATGGAGAAGTCGAGGCGCATCAATGCTACATATCGCATACGGCCATAGAGGGGGGCTGACGAATATACTTACTTAGACGGTGAGGGGTTTCGGGCAGGTTCACATCAGCTCGATGTGTTACGTTCTGAAGGGCTATCTTGGGAACGCGCGATATGAAGTGGCATGCGCGCGTGTGCGGCGTTAGGAGGCCGTGCTGGTGCTGGATGTGGACTTGGCCATGACGTATGCTTTGGAGCCCCAGCCAATGGGTTGCGCTGGCCGTTGGGCGACGGGACCTCATGTGCCCACCGCCGACGGCACATCGGGTACGTAAATGTGGACGTTTCGAAGACCAAGCCCCGCCAAGTCCAGGGAGTTGAGCGGGCATCCGTCGGGCGGCCGTTGCAGCGTTCTCAAGACGATTCGCCTCACTCTCGTCGTCGTCGTCGTTCGGTTCGGAACGGCATTTCAATCGGCGCGCAAACTCTTCGTCGCTGGGCGTTTCAGACCCCGACCGGCGCACTACTCGTGCCCTCAAATCATCAACGTTTTAACGGCGAAGGTCCCTTGTCCGCCATCACAAATTAACCCGCTGCCACTGCCAAATTTCCAGCTGCACAGCCGGGTATGCTAGCCTTTGTCACTGGTGACTGTAACGACGACGGCACGATGAGTACATTTCATAACTCTCCGCCCTGTCCTTGACGTGGCGGATATGGGGATTGTCATACGGTATTGATCCGTATGAGGTCTTTTTCTGGAGACTATGTACGGGGCTGGACCTGGCTGGACTGGGCTGGACCATGTTCAATATTAATATTGGCAGCTCAATATTGCCTCAAATAGTTCCGGCTCACCAAGCGCACACAACGCGGTTGGCCAACCTCCCGGTCGTGTCTCTGTCTGTCAGCCTGACAACGTCAGGACCGAGTTGGAAGCGCATGTCGCTCTCTGTTGATCAGGTCTTTTCAAAGAAAATGCACGGTGGTCCGTATGTCCCGCGTCGTATTTTATCGGACCGTCATAAGCTTGATACTTATCGTCCTTTGCTACAAGGTAACATGGAACCACGGCGGTGCATGTGCGTCTTCCCGCGAAGGGCTCAACCGCTCCCCGTGCGATCACGATGACAGCGCTCGCGCTTCAGCTGTCACGCTATGTAGTGAGTACATACTCTGCCCGGATCTGTGTGGGGAAGTTGCGTAATGCGATCAAAGTAGGTATAATAATATGAGCGCCTTCGCGCGTGCTTAGATGCCAGCCGGGCAGTGATGCGCATACACACCTGTCACATACTTTGAACCGTCGAGGACGACCTGCGGGTTTTCTCCCTTTAGACAGCCCAACCTCCAATTATAGCTTCCGTCGCCATCCCTAATTTTTTTGGCAGTCAACGAACAATATACCTGACTTTGTCTTCGCCGAAGGTGATGAGCCCGGATATTGCATGGATCCCGGAGCCATCACAATTAATAGCAAAACCTAACTTGAAATCGCCTGACGTTGTTTGCCGCAACGTCGTGGGATCCTCGACTTGAGGTTCTTTGATGATGACGCTTTCCGGACCGCCTGTCACCGGTAGACGTAGGTTCGAAGCGTCTTTTTATTCTTAATGCAACGCATTCGCTTCTCCGACATCACGGACGTTCGTCCTTGGTGGCTGATGTACCACGCAGCTCCAAATATCGGATTTTGGACGTGTCCCACGGATAAAAGACGGCTCCCCGGTGTTCGGGTTTGCTGTACGGTCACGAGGACGGCGCCGAGTCATGCCATCTTCTTGGCCCCTTGGTATTAAACGTTATAGAACTGGCCGAGCAGCCGGACTCTTGGCTTTTTGGGGGAATGGCTTCTAGATATGTATGTGGTTGGCCGTATGAGACGCGCTCACAACGGCTGATTAGATACGGTATAGCTGCCGCGCAATAATTGAAGCCGTTACGGTCGGTGAGAAAGCGGCCAAGGTCTGTTGTCAGTCAGTTTTTTGGAGCCGGTGGATATGGTTTTCGCCGTCCGATGCGGCACGTGTTGTATTGATCCCACAGCGTGACAGCAATCCATCCTTCGAGATCAAACCCTTATTTAACTCGCATGCCATCTTGGGCGACGCAGACAGACGCGACGTGTAGCCATATACGCTGTACTCCCGATGGCGAAACCTGGTCGTACGCAT
Source organism: Tylopilus rubrobrunneus (assembly GCA_038091235.1). Classification (NCBI taxonomy): domain Eukaryota; kingdom Fungi; phylum Basidiomycota; class Agaricomycetes; order Boletales; family Boletaceae; genus Tylopilus; species Tylopilus rubrobrunneus. Next base: position 2,788 of record JBBPOC010001005.1, on the reverse strand, counting down.
GACCAGCTCATTGCAACGCTGTACCTTTTTAGGACGGACGCACACCGATGGTGTCGGTGATTCTTTCGATGCTCCATACACAGTCATAAAGTTTGAGATCGTTATTATCGGGAATCCAGTGCATGGTCTAGACTTTGCCTTACAAAGGACGACTATCGAAACAGAAGAGTGATGTTTCGGACCCAACGAGGGTACATTTTGCATCCAGATACGTGAACGCCGGCGTCTTGTTATCTCCGAGTTGTAAGAGAAAGGGACCGTGGAGATACATTGTTCCTTGCTATCATGAACTAGGAGCGTCGATGTCCATTCGATGCATGCGATGCCTTGGCACACGTCACTAGTACTCGCGATGGACAGCACATAATATTGGAGTTTGGAGATGAAGTGAGATATAGTCTGGTCCAAACTGGTCTACGTTAGAATGCAGAGTCTACATTTCCCAAAGGGATTCCGCATTCCGTCGGCGTAGCGACGAAGTTTCGGGTGGCGAGAGGTCGAATAATGAGTTGTCAGTCCCTGGTGCCTTGCCCTGCCTCGCTGTGCGAAAACAGCAAAATGCAACCAGCCACTTTGCAGCCCTTGTGCAACTGAACACAGCAAGGTGCGAGTTTGCCGCGCACTCATGCTTCCGAAACATTCCGATCAGACGCAACGTTGTGCGACTGCGTGAGCGATGCCAAGACGGGAAGGACTCGGGGTGGGCTCGGGTGACCAGCGCTTGCAGGTCATGGTCATGAGAGCGTCTGCGAATCAGCTGGCAGCGAAGTCACTGGCACCCGAATAGAGGCGTGATGACTGGATCGCGTAGGTGACACGTCGCTTAGCCGACATATACGAACATGTGTTTTGATGGGGATTTGTGTGAATGCAGCATGGCCGCATCAGGGGGTTCAGCTTCACCCCTGGCACGGTGATGTTTAGGGGAAATGAACGGCATTTATGATTGCGAATCGCAAATTCGTTGTTCCCTCGGGCCGGCGGGCTGCGGTCTGATACGAGGATGCGTGGTGCGGTCTATAGGCCTATAAATGCGAGTCTGGGATGGTTGTCCATGATTCCATGTGTACGTGGGGTGTTTATTTGTGTCTCAGGGGTTTCCACAGAAACGGTTGAACACATTCGCGGGAGGGAACGACAAGAGGCTGGGAGAGAGGGGGGTAGCGGCGATGACCGAGATAAGGGAGCAAGTTGGTGCATGATTGCATCATGAATGGCCCATAAGTGCACACTAGTGGCTGTGAGTCGTCGATTGCGCCATTGGGTATAGTGTTGTGAATACGAGGCTCAGGCTGCGGAGAGCAGTGGTGACCAAAGGAGAGCGGACTGAGGCTCGCATTGATCAGATTCATTAATTACGGATGGATAGCGGTGGTGCGAGTTAGGCTAGCTGAAGTTGCGAGTTAGTAATTGGTTCGGTGGGTTCCGATCGAGGCAAGGGGCACTAATTGCGGTATTCTCGGCGGATTCTGGAAAGTGGCCATGTCAAATGGCAAGGGTTAGTGATAGGTAGTGAAGGAGCTGTCAGAAATATATTATGGTGTGTCGAGACGAGGCACGAACGGAGGATAAGGACCTCGTCCGAGAGCCAGGGTCGGCAAGGGCGTGGACAGGAGGATGGCACGACGGATGAGGATTTGACCCACGGTGGTGGCATGTTGGCCAGAATTAGGATGCCGACTGCCTGGCACTCGAGTGTGGTGTGAGTGCGAGTGTATTATGGGGCAGTGCGATTAGGCGTTCGCAAGGTTGTTGGCGTGCTCGCCACGACGAGAATGGTGCTGATCCACGCCCAGCGGCTCTGCCTTGAAGCAGCAGACAGCGTTCGTGGTAATGGAATGAAAGAAGGAGAGTGATATCATCCTACTTGCACTGACCAGGCACGTTGATTTATATTATTATTATTTTTCGAATAAAAAATAGGTCCAGGAACTCGACGTGATGTGCCTGAGCGATCTGATTGGTCGAGCGCAGATCCTTAGCACCATCCTCCCACCCGCACCTCTCTCCTCCCCCGCCCTCCCCCTTCTTCTTCTTCTCCTCCCCCTCCCTCCCCCTCCTCCTCCCCACACCTCCATGGCTCGCAGGCCCACCTCCTCCGCTGGTCGTTCCAGACCCCTCACCTCCACTGGCCTCCATCAACCCCCTCCCACCGCCGCGTTCGACCACCCAAACTATCCCGGCGACAACGTTTACTTTGAGGAAGACGAGGAAGACGACAGCGACACCGAGGACCTCTTTGCATTTCTCCCGCCCTCGACCGCAGATCAGCAGAGAGACGCAGAGAAGCATCGCTCGCAGGAGCTTCTTCACGCCTCCCCTCCATACGCTCTATTCCCCAACGTCCCGGATGCCCCTTCCCTCGCATACCCTCATCCAACCTTTGATCCTTATGCCCGCTTCCCTGCTGACGTCGCTGGACCATCCAGTCTTTTCTCGCCTCCCATATCAAATTTACCCGTCGAAAGCCCCCCATCCACCATTTCCCATAATGCCGGCAGCGACCCGTATCGTATGCGAAGGTTGAGCTCTGCACGCCCTCCAACATCAGATACCAGACCTTCTAGAACCAGCGCAATCAGTTCGCGCGAAATTCATGTCGGCCTTCCTTCTAGTTCACCAGAGAAGGCCCTCGAATTTGACCCTCCATACTCCCGGCGAAAACGGAATTTATCTTCTACCGTAGCTGATGACACCGCAACTCTCGACTTGACTCCCAGCATGCTCGAGGAAGAAAGCAGAGATGGTTCGATAAAGTACGTCCCTTCGTCCCCTTCCCTTCCATCCT
>JBBPOC010001004.1:0-12128 GCA_038091235.1 Tylopilus rubrobrunneus | reverse complement strand
ACGAGGCGCGTTGTTTGCCGTTTGTACTCGCGGAGCAAGGTGTGTAGCACGGACGCGCCTGGAATTTGCGTGGGTTTGGAGCTGACCTTGCATACTACCCGATGTGATCCGCAGGCTTCGATGTTTGGCTCGGGAACAACCGCGGCAACAAATACTCAAAAAAATCGATGCACCACAAGCCGAATTCCTCCAAGTTCTGGAACTACAGCCTAGATGAATTTGCTTGGCATGACATCCCCGACTCTATTGAGTACATCCTCGCACGTACCAGCGTGGGTAGCCTTGGTTATGTTGGGTTTAGCCAAGGCACCGCGCAGGCATTCGCCGCGTTGAGCGTCAACCCGCAGTTGAATGAAAAGGTTAACGTGTTAGTCGCTCTTGCGCCGGCGATGAGCCCCGCTGGATTGGCTACCCCTGTTGTAGACGCACTTATGAAGGCTTCGTAAGCCATTCCTTGGTCCGCCCCATCCGCCGTTCTTGCTAACCATCTCTGTACAGTCCGACATTGGTATACCTTTTCTTTGGCCGAAAAGCGATCCTTTCCTCGGTTGCGACCTGGCAATCCATCTTCTACCCCCCTATTTTCACTTTCGTCATCGATCACGCTCTCCTCTTCCTTTTCCACTGGGACAACCGTAACATCACTACCACGCAGAAATTGGCCGCGTATGCTCACCTATACTCTTATGCCTCCGTCAAATCGGTCGTCCACTGGTTCCAGATCATGCGCGAGTCCGCCTTCCAAATGTTTGATGACGACATCACGCTGTTTGGTGGCGCTGCCCATGCTGCCAAGGCTTACCGCCCTCCCCGGTTCCCCACACGGAACATCGAGACTCCGATTTTATTGCTGTATGGAAACAGGGATAGTCTCGTGGACATTGACGCCATGGTCAGCGCGTTGCCAGGGAGTGAGACGCGAGTGAAGAAATTGGAGGGGTATGAGCATCTGGACGTACTGTGGGGGAAGGACGTCGACAAGGATGTGTTCCCGGAGGTCGTGAACGCGCTGCGAGTCCACTGCGAAAGTCCTGCCGAGGAAATGCGCGATGGCGTAAAAGTATTTGAGATGGAGACGGACTCAGAGGAACCCAGGGAGTGAGATAATCGGTGCTGGTGTCTCACACACACTACGATATCTTCAGACGATTCCTAATGTTTGTATCTCATGCAGTGTAATAACCTAGACCATCCGATAATTCGAGCGTTGCTTCAACCGATGTAAAGCCCGAATCCAGTACAAGGTACTCTCTGCTTTGATGCTTCCTCAAGTAAACTTTGCAATGTGCGTCATATGGGGAGTTCATACGAGATTCAGAAGCCAGTCTTCAACGTGCCTGGATAGGGAACCCTCTAACGTTTGGAAACTAAATCCTATGCATCATTCGACGGCGCCCGGTTGACCGCTCAGTGGTTCAGATCTCCGTCATGGTCGTCTTGGATGGACCACCCGCCGGGGTACAACACCTTACCGTCTAAACCATGGTGAAGTACCTTGCAAGCGAGGGGACTCGATCGGTACCATCTTCAGGACAATCTGTCGAGGTACTAGTAGAGTATCGCTGCTGGTTGGGCCATTTCCTTACGACGACGGGATTGACGGGATGCGAAGGGCTGCATATTTCGAGACTTGTTACCTGGGGGCAGTCTGAGAATGTCCATGTGCTCGCGTCACGAGTGACTTGAAGTCGCTGTGCCACTCACCAGTTGCTCTGCAAGGATGGAAAAAGTGTTCGTTGGCCGGTAGCTGCCGTCCACTTGACTTTTAAAACGTCGTCCAAAGTGGGTCTTACGTCCTCGAACATATCGTACCGAATGTCGAGACATCATACTCAAAATCCCATCCCTGACTAGACGACGCGGAGTGTGTGCCTCTAGTAAGTCCCCCCCAAGTGCTTGAAGAGCGGCACGTTCGCCTGACAAGGGAGTGTGATGGTTGAATTCAATACTGGTCTTCACAAGAATTGAGCGATCTTTGTCGATAAGGTCGATTGCCTGACATATACCGGATCCTTGAGGAAAGTCGCGAATAAAAATCGTTTGTAGTCCCACCGTTGGCGAAGCACCCTAGATTTTCCTTCAACCTGAATCTTCCGTCAATATGGTGACGGATGATGAAGAGAATCGGTTGTCCACAAGTGTGGTAGCAGTGGCATCACTGGAATGCAAATGCTGCCACACTTGCAGGCGACCGATCGAGTCATTAGCAAAACATCAACTTGTTGGAGAGCTCGTGCTCACTTTGGCAGAAGGTTTTTGGACTCAGCGTCCTCGGCATGTCGGCAGGCAGTTTCATCTCCGGTCCCTCGAACACCCCCCCAGTTGGCGCCTGTCAGTGTCAGTGTCTGCCAATCATGATAGGCATACACAGACATTAAAGTCACTCCAACAGCCTTGAAGATACCGCACGGCTGAATTTTATATATGTAACATTTCGGTCGTCGCTATTCAAAGTTCTCAACTCGCCATGCTGGGGGCATACTTGTTCGGAGCGAAATGCCGCTGATAAAAGGCAGATTTGGTGTCTTAGGACGTGTGTAAAAACCCACCGTGGCCACTGCCAAGCGGCAAGAAACACTGACTCGGAGAGGAGAAGTGGACCAAACTCGATCAATACCGGTGACTGCAATGGTGTGACAGCGATAATGCATCATATGCGGGCTTAGGCCGCCGCCACTACAGGGATTGTCGTCACCATCATTTGACTGATGGGTTGAGGCCTGCTCTTTTCCGCTCATGGCGTTTTTTTCTGTTTTTTATCCTTCGTGGATATCCTCTGGCTCCTCTCCACGCCATGCTCTTCGGGCTCCGCCTCCACCACAGTCGACACGCCCTCGGGTATAGCCTGGCTAGCCTCGGCTTCACGTCGCTTCCGTCTCTCAGCCTTGCGTTCCTCCTTCCGGCGCCGTTTATCCATCCTCCCATCTCGATTGCCAACATTATCGTCGGTGGCTGGAGATGCTGATGGTGCTTCGGGCAGTTGGGAGAGAGCGGTAGGAGTCCGACTGCCTATGCCTCTGCGTGGTAACTCTCCCTCGTCGGGTGAAGATAACCCGGGCCGTGGACCGAGACCGGGTGTAGTAGATCCTGAGGTAACTGCGGATGACGCAGGAGAAGATGACGAGGATAAGCGAGAATTAAGCTTTTCCTTGAAGTAATCGGCGACGCTCTTGGTTGATGTCGTCAAGTTGTCGAGCGAGAGTGCAGGTTGAGCGGTAGGGGTGGACGAAGGTGGTGGTGTGGGTGCAGGGCTTGATGTCGGTGTAGATGCAGAAGTAGAGGGGGCAATTCCAAGGATTTCTGCGATGGCTGAGGCGGATTTACCTGCGATGCGCTTTGCGGCTCGTATACGTGCACGATGACTGTCATGATCGACGGAGATAATGAGAATGGTAAACCACTGTGAATGAATAACTTACGCCATCGGGCGAGACTTGGGTATCGGTTCAGAGTGAGGCTCTGATGCAGGAGGTGCTGACGAAGGCTTGGAAGGGGTATGAGCAGCGTCACCAGCATTAGACTTTTGGCGTTTTTTCTTGTCCTTCTTGTCCTTCTTCTGTCTCTTCCTCGAACACTCCTCCGAGCCAGAATCGTCGCCGCCTCCGTGTTTCCTTTTCTTCGTCGTCACAGACGACTCCCCCGATTTCTTGTCCGCTTCCTCATTCTGTGCATGCACGAATGTCCCGCTCATCGCCGTCTCACGCACCTTCATACCCTCCTCTTCTGGGTCTCCGTCGTCGGCTCCCTCCCCATGCCCTGCGCTCTCATTCAATCTTTTCAACAACGCCTCAAACTCCTTGTTTTGCTTCCATGCGATGCCATTGGGATCTCGCTGGTGCTGTGCGCCGATGCCCATCATATCGAGTTTTTGCTGGACCTTGATGTGGGTCTTCATCCCGTCGCCTGAAGAGCCGAGGCCCTTGGATGCGTCCCATCCGAACTTTGAGAGATACGAAAGACCGAAACGCGAGGCATCTGCGAGGCAAGCGGTGGACTGTAAGCGACACCGACATGGCGATAGTAAAGGAGTTCACCGTCAGCCCAGCTGAGATTCCGGGGGTCTGCGGGGATGCGTTGTTTTTGTTTTCTGCCAGCAAGACCCATCGATGTGTCATTGAAAACCTCACGGAGAGCACTCGAGAGTGACTGGGGGTCATTGGCCGTAGCGGGTAATAGACCCCCCTGATCATTGTTACACCTTTACGGAAGCGAGTCTTTTTCCAGGATAAAGTCACTCGTTTTCTGTAAATATCTCTGATTTACTTCGCCACTTGTCTCAATCACTCACCCGGTTGATCTGACAGATGCTCAAGCCAATAGTTTCTGCGCCAACGAGGCGCGAAATCATCCTTCTCGCTCTCCTGCTCTTTGCTCTACTCTCTCTGCCTCGGATTGACCTTGGAGTACGGGACTCGCGCGCTTCACGCTTAGTTCCAGACAAAACTGTCCAGAAACAGGAATCTACTACAAAGTTGGCGTCACAGGACGACCGAATCCCGACCACAGCATCGGAGCGTTGGCGCACGCGAGTGACCTGGACTCCCGGAAAGGTGCCATTAACGACCGTCGTTTCCCATGTCCCCGGTGGGTAGCCTGTCCTTCCACCCGACTTACTGCCGACCCTTGCATTCAAGGCTGGACGATCTTTGACAACCTGTTTGTGTTAAATGGGACCGTCTTCGTCGTCTCCGACGACCCAGAGTCCGTTCCGGATCGCAAAACCATAACTTCGACTGGCATCAACGTAGAGAACGGAGCTGAGGCTAAAGCCGCTCGCCTGCCGACCGACCGCGAATTCCGCGTTATAACGATCGACGAGGCTCAGGAACTATTTGGCATGAGTGCAGACCTTGTCGATGGGACTACAGTGCGTCGTTTAAACCGTGAATGTATCCCATCTAACACCTGGTTCAGTGGATCGCAAACGATCCACCGCAGTTGTACGTTCAATCTAATTCGGCGTGGGACCTTACTGAGTGATTGCGGTCTCCTCAGCATCACACATTACTACCATTGGTCCGCTGAGCTCTTCTTCGGATTCTGGCGAACGTACTCATCATTAGACCCCTCCATCTCCGCCAATGGGTCGACTGTGCTGCCCGCGGTGCGTCGCATCTGGTTTCCCCACGCAGATGCCGACCATTGGAGAGATTACGCCTCGATGAATGAATGGGTTCTCCGCAGCGTCTTCCCGTCTATCGCCGCCGAGTATAGCGCGGATTGGCAAGACCGTGCGGAGATGGGGCGACCAGTGATCCTTGATCGCGTCATCTTCTCCGACCGCTCAGCTGCGATGAAGGGTGATACCTTCCAACGCAGCGGTCGCATCGCGTCCGAGGCATTTGCGTTGCCGGGCAGTGTGTACTGGTGGACCATCGTCCGGGATGCCGTAACAAAGTTCAGTGGTCTGGACATGAAGCTGGATACGGCGTCGAAGCCTGTCATTACATATATCTCACGTCAAGAATGGGGCCGCCGAAAACTGATACAAGAGGACCACGAGAAGCTAGTCCAGGAGCTCTACAAGATTCGCGACCAGCATGGGGTGGAGGTGAACGTCGTCAGCATGGACAAGCTGACGCATGCGGAGCAACTCAGGCTAGCTGCACGTACGACGGTGAGTGCGTGGCTATTACCAGGTCACGTTTGACTTATAAGAACGAACCCATTTACGGGAGTAGATCATGATGGGTGTGCACGGCAACGGTCTAACGGCCCTCGTGTGGATGCAACCTAACCCAAAATCAACGGTGATCGAGTTCTTCTACCCTCTAGGGTTCGCACGCGACTACGAGTATACCGCGCGATCGCTCGGGATGGAGCACTACGGTGTTTGGAACGACAAGTGCGTCTCATACTCTTGTATCTTTTCGACTATTCATTTTGTCGACAATGCGTTGATCGCTGTGCTGATGCGTACGGGATTTGACAGGAGATTCACTCACCCCGAACTGCCAAAGGTGAATTATCCAGATGGGTTCCAAGGGAACAGCATCCCGTTGAGCGGCGAAGCTGTCGCGAAAATATGTTTGGAGAGACTGCAGTTGCCCCCCACCAATTGAATTTCTCCCTTTACCCTTTTGTACCTCACGCACCTTATTATATATAACTACAGATTGTTTACTTGAAAAGGCGTCTACTCTAGTCACAGGGACTGCGCTTAAGAAAGGTAGTCGATGCGCAAGAAAAGCCTTGCCAGACACGCTGGCATTTCTTCCCCGAAGACAAGCCAAGATCCACAACGATCGAATACTAACATTCGCAAACTCGTCGAAGATCTTGAACCGTCTGACTCTAGACACCAATATGGACGAACACGATCTGCTGGTCGAACGGTATCTTTCCTCTCAACGCCTTCAGCGACGCGTGCAAAGCGACCGCAGCCATGGAGCAATCCAAACCCCCAGCCGGCCCATCCACCATGTGCGCATAAAATGCGCTCACGACCCGGCCAGCGACGCCGTCGTCCACGGGCAACACCGTCCCGACCACGCTCCGAAACCCCCCGCAGTGCATCGCCGCCGCGAGATGCACGACCTCGTCCGGCGTGGCCGCATCCCCGACGGTGGTCCGGCACGCGGACAAGAACGCAAACGCGGGGTGGCCGAACTCGGACCGGACGAGCGCGCCGAGCGTCAGGCGCCCGTCGTGCAGCGCGAACGCGGACGCGAACGGCGCGGCGGGGTCCGGGATGCCGTGGCAGGCGAGGTGGACCCATGCGCTGCGGTGGACGGCGGCGGTCGCGCGTGCGAGGGTGGCGTCTTGGTCTGCGAGGAGGGTGACGTGGGCGTGGTCGCGAACGCGGTCTGCGACGAGGGCGAGTTCGGCCGGGACGGATGGGAGGGGTGTCTCGCCTGTGGGCTTGGACGCGCCGACGATCGCGAATGTGGGGCGCTGCACGGGCGGGCGTGTGCGGTTCCGCGCGCGAAGAAGCGTGCCGAGCGTGGGGGTGTAGGAGGAAATATAGAGGTCGGACAGGTTGGATTGCCCCGGTCGGTATGGGCCTGCGGCGTGCAGCGGGAGAAACGTAAAATCACTGGTCGGACACCACCAGATGCGCGAATTGGGAGCGACAGCGTGTGCTCGGAGGGCTTGAATGACGGGCTCAACCGCGCATTTCCAGATCTCACGGAGAATGGTGACGATATCCCTGATGGTAACGCGCTTTGGGTTGTCCACGACATGCCGGAACTGTGCTGCCAGCACGGAGAGATAAGACTTCGAAGTCTTGAGTTTGACGTGAGCCGGATCGCTTTCGTGGAAGATTATCACTGCATCACAAGTATACCGGCTGGCGTTCATTATGATGACAGGCCCGTCCTTGGCAGTAGTTTGCAGTTCGGAAAAGTCGGGAGGTAGAAGGAATCTAGAAAAGCCGGGAACGGTGCGAATACAGGATATAACCTCGCCAAGCTCCGAGATCAGCTTCCGCGTCTGGGTTGACTGAAGCTCCAGAGTTTGATCGAACAAAATGCGGAGACGGGCGCTAATGCGTTTGAACTCGTCGGCCAGACCTGCAGCCTCGGCACCTGAGGAACAGAGTTCATCGAGAGGTATACCGAAACGGGCCAGCTGTGTCCAGAACACCGTCCGACCTTGCTCCAATAACTCGACTGCAGACTTGATGTCCCCTTGACGAACGCAGTAAGAAAAAGCGTCTACGCCGAGGGAAGATATTTCCGCCTTTACAACCCGGTATTGTTCTACGGAGGACGGATAGATGGCGCTATAACGGACCAAGAAGGACAATGCCGTCTGGTATGCTGTCATGGCCGAATCGTGACCGAGTTTGTCCGCAGATAGAGCCCATCCTACGGCCGCCTCAAAGTCGAAGCGTGAAACGACGTCCCTCGGCTCGGATAGTTGCCTATACAACCGAAAAGACTCGTCCAGATCGTCCACGGATTGAGAATGTTCAAACCGACGTTGTAGATTGAATGCAAGAAGATGAAGTCCGTGAGAGCGAAGGCCCGGTGCCAGTTGAAGTGACAGTGCGGCTTTGAATAGTTCAATGGCGGTGGTGAGATCAGAGAGATCAGAGGAAATACCGCGTGCTGCAGATCGCAACACAAGGCATCCAGCGAGATTCTGTAATGGATTCAGACGAAGCGGGTGGCCGTCGGGACGAAGTTCTAGAGCAGCTTGGTTGAACCCGATGGCCTTAGTGAGATCCTCGATGTCATTCAAGTGCTCGAACCTCTGCTTGAAGCACATTGCCAGGTTGTTCAGAGACGAGGATCTATCTAAATGTCCGGGTTGACGCAACTCCAATGCAGCTTGGTGGTACACGATAGCCTTGTCTAGGTCACTAGGACAACCCTTTGACGAGAACCTCCAATGAAAGCTGTTTCCCAGGTTGTTGAGAAATATTGAATGCTCCGAGTGGTTCTGTGGACAAGCTTCGACTGCAACTGCATCAAGTAAGATTGCCTCGTCGATGTCAGCCGGTGAGCCAAAGTGCTGGAACCTATCCTTTAAACAACTGGCAAGGGTAGTGATGCAGGAGAGATAGATAACGTGATGGAGGGACCCGCGCTTCCTGAGTGGAGAAAGAAGGTCGATTGCTTCATTAAGGTCAGGTATAGTACCGTCCCGTCTGAACTTGTAGTGAAGACTTAAGGACAAGTTGAGTTGTACCATGGCACGTTCAGCGTGATGAAGTGGATGCAACGCAAGAGCAGCGCGAAGGAGCTCAATGGACTCCTGCAGATCCTCGAGGGCACCGTGCAGCACATAGCTGTATTGGAGGGCAATAGCAAGAACACTGAGGCACGACGGACGAAGGGCATGTCCCACCGGACGAAGCGCTACAGCGACTCGGCCATTCGCAATAGCGCCATGTAAGTCATCTTGGGAACCTTTTTCCTTGAATCTGTCACGGAGACAGAGAGCGAGGTTGGTCAAAGAAGAGGAGCGATCTGGATGTCCTTCTGGCCGTAGGGACAACGCAGCTTCGTGAGTATGGATGGCTCGATCCAGGTCATTGAACACATGCTCCTCCTTGTATCTGTCTTGAAGACAGATTGCAAGGTTGTTGAGTGTTTCGGCGCGGAGGGGGTGGCCGGGGGGACAACGCGTCACTGCATCTTCGAGGACTTGGATCGATTCGTTCAGGTCAGCTATACTGCCACTGCGCTGGTATCTCTCCAAGAGTGCGCCTGCTAGGTCATTGAGGTAGGCGAAACGGTCAGCACCAGGTGGATGCATCGACAGTCCCACCCGAAGTGCTCTGATCGCCTGCTCTAGCAGTTCCGGCTGAGCACTATTCTGTCTGCACAATTCGCGAAGACTGTTTGCGAGTGTGTTTAGCTTCGATAACTGCTGGGCGATGGGTTGCGGGAGTTGGTTTCTGGCCTCCGGCGCTCCTTGGACTTGCTCAGACTGCATTTTGTGCTGTATTTCCGTTTGAATTAAAACCAGCAGCATAAAGCTAGAGGATCTTACTTGGATGATGGCTCGGTGTGCCTCTGACTCGGACGTGCACTACCTCAGACGGAGACGGCACGTGCCGGTGACAGCCCCGGACAACTCCGGTCCGAGACTCGTGTGACAACCGACACGACTTGTCACATGTGACAGGCCGTGTCGCGCCGCATCTTTACGCGAAGTTGATGCTATTCCTTACTCATGCAGCGACTAGTACATAGTTGCTCCACTCATTCTCAATGGAATCTCAAATAATACAAGCTTTTCGTGAGTGTCAGGCCCTTATGCAGTGATGTACTTAATCGAATCGCTTCGAACAGTGCGTATATTGTACACGGTTAACAACAACCCGCAATATATCCTAGCCAAATCTTCGTCACAAATTTCGACAGTTATCTGCGGTGGAACAACTGCACCGTCCCAATTGGTGTATGCCAAAGTCCCCTTGAAGGCTTGTCTTGCGGCAATCTGTGACTCCAGGCAAGTGCTGATTAGCACCAGTATTCGTAGTCCACTCATACTGCAGCAGTCCGGAACTTCTTCTTCAGGACCCCTTGCGAGACTTCTCCATCTATGTCCTTGACCCATTAGAGGCACAGCCCCTACCTACAAGTCTGGTCCACGCACCCCACGACACCGGCTCACCTCCAGGTGTAGCGGTTGCCCTTGGGCTTATGTCCTGGGCGATCGAGTCTAACGACTCGCCAGAGGTGTTTGTCACTGGCACAATCGTTCCAAATGCCTCCCCAGCACTGGAGGTTGTGTTTGCGCTTCGAGAGGTGCGCTTATTTCGTCCCCAAGATTCGTCGTAGCCTTGTATAGATCGCACTTTCTTGTTAATGACGCGCTTAACAGGCAAAACGCATGCCAAAGCCTATGCTTCACTCGTACCCTTCAACCGGCTCTACGTCCACACCGCTCCCATATCACTATCCTAAACCACCTTACCCTCCTCAAGACGCTGGGATGAGCTCTCTGTCTGTTGCTCAGGAACAACGAACTCTAACCCGCTCAGCCGACTTTCCGGAGTTCTACATAGGTCCACCTCGTCGCGCGCCCGGTCGTCCCGAAGGGTCTACTTCAAAGTCAAAAGTAAGGTCGCAGGCCAGCACCTCTTCTCTCCCTGGTAACACCTCTTTCCCGGAAACCTTGTATTGTCATTGATGGACTTAATGAAGGGGCCGGCTCGTCAAAAGGAGTAGAGACTCGATCTGATTTTAAACAGGAAGTGGAGGGACGTTGCAAGAAAAAGACGAGGCCCAAACCGCCGCGAGCTCCACCTGCAAACTCACCATTTATCTGTGAGCCATTGGCACGCTCCACGGCGACGGCGCCCAGAACAAATTCAACTAGCGTACCTTCCCACACGCATTCATACCCCCTCGGTCGTGACCAAACCCAACCGCACTCCCAATCTTATACACAATACCTTGACGCGACACGTAACCCACTGCTGCAGCTACTGTCCACAATTCCATCCACTTCCATCGGCAACACAGCGAACACTACCCCTGAACAGCAAGCGGCTCTCTTGGCAGCGCTTCAAACCTTGCTTACTGCCAATCCCCAATTACTCCAGCTAGCGGCGACAAGCATGGGATCTTCTGCAAGCAGCGGAGAACAACCTACTAGAAACCCAACGACAAAGGAAAGCAAGGAGGAGGATGAACAGGACGACGGAGACTCAGACATCGTAATTCTCGACTCTTCAACTATTGACACTACTGCATTCCGCAAATCGGCCCCTAGGCAGTTCGCTGCCAGTGACGATATCTCTCCGCCAACGACCAAGCAAGAATCTCCAATGCCTAGTACAGACTCGTCGCCTCTACCTACGAGTACGCCTCCCTCTGGATGGGAGGGCACACCGACATCATCTCAAATTTTGACGCCGACACTAGCCCCTGAAAATTTGACGCCCACTTCGAAGCAGGCATATCCAGGACGGACAGATGAGGGAAATACGATTGCCACGTATGGGTTGGAAATGCCAAAAACACCCTCCCCGTCCCAAACGCGTAAACGAAAATTGGATGAATACGTCCAAAGTCAGGCACACACCTCCCCACCATCCCCACCTCCCTCTCCTTCGCCGTCCATGACACGTACATCCAGCACAGCCTTGACCGCGAAGCGAATTCTGTCCTCGCCCACGGCCGGACCTAACCCGATGTCATCGCCCGCGATGCGGCTGCCATCAGTGTTAAGCTCTATCTGCAGCTTGGCAACGTTGGGTTCTCGCTTACAGCTTAGTTCTTCGGGCTCTTCAGCGCACGGTAACTGGCCTCCGAACAAGAATGAAAATCAATCGCTACTTCCCGGCCCATTGTCGTCAAAGGCAATCCATTCTAGGAGTACAAATATGCCTTCTAACGTCGCATCGGATGCAACGTTGCTGAAACGAAGGCGTACTCTGAATGAGGTCATGGAGGAGCGTGAGGCACGCCAGCGTTCAAAGGCTCGAAAGCGACCGCCTTCAGGACGAAAGGGTGTGTATTTTTTCTTCTGTGGGCCCAATCCCCGCTCAAACAATCCCATGTCTTCAGGAGTACAAGTATCGACAAACACGTCGCAAGCGGTTCCCGCACCCTCTGCCAAGGTGGCATCAACCTCGAGACATACTCAGTCCTCGCCCCCTCGCCCCCTGTTCAGAACGGAATGGATGGCTTCCTTGCGACCCCCCTCCACTTACCAGTCTGGTC
>JBBPOC010001003.1:0-12131 GCA_038091235.1 Tylopilus rubrobrunneus | reverse complement strand
TTCGCCGCGGGCGGTCGCCGTCGAGTTCAGACATGGTCGCGCAAGTCAAAGTCGCACGCTCTCTCCTCCCCTCGACCTCCATCTTATGGCGGACTCGCCTCCTCTTCTTCCGACGAGCTCCTCCTCGCGTCTCATACTCCTCCCAGATACCGATGACCGCGACCCGCTCCAAGAATACAGTACCGACGAGGAAGACGACAACGAGGACAATAACGCCCAGCACGGAATCAACCAACTCCTCATACCACCGCTCTCTTCTTCCGTCGTCTTTCTCTATCTCCTGGCCCCTTATCTCAGGCTCGGCGCCATATATGTGTCTGACATCGGAGGCGCCACACTTGGCCAGGGCCTCGGCGCGCTTCTTGTTGCTGCGTCCCTATCCAACTTTTGTCGTCAACTCTGGTTCCTCCTAGGTCGCTACGTGCGCAAATCGTCCACAGAAGACATCTTCGTACACATGATCGCACGGCGTCATCGTAGCATCAGCCATTACGGCTGGGCACGCTATACATTTACCGCAATCAGCGGACTCTTCCAAATTATATTGGCTGCCATGTACATGCGGGGTCGGTGTGCAGTTCTATGATGCTACCCTACCTTTTCTGATCTTTCCTGTGCAAAAGACTCTGTAGACTCTGTTCTCCTCCTCAAACTCCCTGAATTTGTTCCATCACGCTCCAGCCTCAATGTTTCAGTGCTACTATGTATCGTGGTGTTTGTACTCTCTCTTCCTAGGTCTCTGGCCTCCAACTCTATCATATACACGACCGGTCTCTCCGTTGCTTCGTATGTGATCTGGTTGGTCGCGTTTTCTTCCTATGGCACGAGCACATCATCGCTACAACACCCGAGCTCGTTCCGACAAGGCGTGTTGTGGAATGAAGCCAGTTCTGTATCCCACCTCCACTTGGATGCGCACCTTCTCATTCTTCGCGTTCTACAGGTAGTCTAGTCTTTGCATGCACTACCGCCATGACGGTTCCCTTGGCTGCCTCCTTGGCCGCGCGGACGACTTCCGTATCCCCTTCGTCCAGGAATGCAAGAGCGAGAAAATTTCAGTTATTAAACCTGCTCTCGACCGTGCTAGCGGCGCTCCTCATACTTCCCCTCGTGATCTTGGCTACCTCACCTCGCGCTCCGGTAAGTGACACCGATAGATGTGCCCAATCTAAGTTGACGTGCGATAAAAGACATCCGTGACGACGACGGACAACATCATACTCAGTTTGCGCATCGCTACCCTTGTCCTGTCCGTACCCTCCATCGTCGTGTCCATAACCTGCCTCCCTTTGCCTGGACTGGCTTCTCGATTCATCCGTACCGATCTCGCGCTGTCCGTCATCGTAGCGATGATTCTCGCATGCAGCCTCGTTCCACCGATTATGGCAAGCACGCTCGGTGACGTCATGCTCTTCTCGGCCGTTTTCGGCGGGCTCCTGCTCCCAGGTACGTCACTCTCCTCCTGATTTCGAGATACGACGCCAACTCCGCGGTGATGCGCCTCTCTAGCCTTGGCGCACATCACTATCCATTATTTCCGTCGCCCTCTCTCGATCGTCGTACCCCACCGACCGTCCTCAGCCCCGACCTCGCCGCGCGCCTCCACGTCCGATCGCTCCCCGTCTCCATCCCGCGATTCGCTCCTTCAACGCAAGGAACGGCATCTCCAGCGCCGTCGGTTCGGCAAGCGATTAATGTGGGACATCGTCAACTGGATTGTGTTGGTCCCGTTGTGCATCTGCATGCTCGTGTGGGCGATTGGCCGGGTGGCGCGCCGGTGGTGAGCACCCGTTTTTGGTGGTGTTGGGTGCCATCCGCCGGTCGGATGGGTTCATCCGTTCACGTCGTGCTCGGCTACGATGATGTTTTGTTTCACGGGATGTTTGGACTGTACGCATCTTCGTTTTGTGCTTGTGTTTGCATCAGACTGTAACTCGCGAATGGAGTTGTGTCGCTGGGACGATCTTTTGGGGTTCGAAATGACCTACGAGTACAAGGTGATACTTTACGACGGACGTGAAACGAAATACACGATGAGAATATGCACACTTATCTACCCGCTTTATCGACGATATCGAGGACGATGAATCACGACAACTTGAAAATGGTCCGCTCCTTGGCGTGTTGTCAGTGTCAGCAAGGGCACACGCACCTTACAGTCGACATAGGAGGTTCCTGCATTCGTCGTCATGGTTGCAACTCGTGCAAGGGTTCTCGCTAGGTCGTCTTAGCGCCAGTCCTAGCTGGGGACCGCGTTCCGATCATAGCACTGGCATGAACGTAATTGCCAGCCTCATACGGATTCGAGACATGCCCCCAGGATGCTATATAGACCGGGACCTTTGTTTTTCCAGAGAAGCCTCGAGAAGCCGTTGAAAAAGGTAGCTGAAGCAACAGCAACCTGTCATGGCAGAACCCAGGTGCGGTCGATGCCCTGGGTACATGTGACGGTGCTTCTGACATGGCCGTTTTGTCCCTAATGAGTGCACGGCGACTGGTTCGTTTCGTTCGAGGGAGAGCAAACGCACTGAATGGCCTGCATGCAAACCCACGCACGACCCAGCTTGGCCGAGGAGGAGGACTGGCAACGACTGAGTTCAGATGGAACAGGGCACCACCGGCATCCCCGGGTCCGTGTTTGGAATCTACTCGCCACCCTGGGCAGTGGGCGCAGATACTACGATGGGTGTGATCACCAGGAACTCGTGTGGAAACGCTGTGAACGAGACCGGGTCCCCCGGCGGGGGCGCCGTCAGCGAAGGCGGGTCCCGCAACCTTGTAAACGATAGCCTGTAGAGCCCGCCGATCCGAACGACCCGAGATACGGCACGTTCTGGGTACCGTACTCCACGTTGTTCGGGAAGGCTGTCAACGCATGTCAGTTAGGGGGAGGCGCAGGACGCTATTTCAGTTGGCGCGCCTTCCGAGTTCACTGGCAGACCTCGGACTCGGAGAGAGGCGCGCAACCGGCTCGGAGAGCCTGAGAACGGACATCGCCGATCACATCGAAGCGCGTCCCGATAGGGGCGTTGATGCATCGACACGCAAACCAACCAAGCCGTACCTTCCCGTCTCCGTATCATGGCTTGCTTCGGAGGATCGATATCATTGTCAAGGCACCATCCTGTGAACACATGCGGCGGACCCCGGCGTAAACTTGTTCCTGCCCAGGCAAGATGTGCATACCTTCGAAAACATGAGGATCACTACAGGCTGTGATATCGAAGTTGCCGACCTACGATGGATCGTTCGCAGGCGCGATCGTGGATAACACGAGGACGGTCCTCGGATCTTGACCCCCCTCCCGCGATGCCTGCCACTGGTCGAAATATGATGCATGATGCATGAGCCTGGGGGTTCAGAGCGGTGCGGTGTGTTCCGCCGGCTCTCCACACCCACCACCCACTTGAAGGTTGCCTCCGAGCCGGATCCCCACACCGATCGTGATGACGACACGACTGCCAAGCCACCGTTCAACGTGGGTATGGCAACACCGCCTGTAGGGGCGGCCGTCGAATCTCCGAGTCGACGATAAGTCTCCGTCAGCATCAAGTGGCCTGGTCGGACCAGACGACCCGGGATCGGAGACGGCCGCCTCATATACAGGTTGGCAGTGAGCATCAGGCCTGTTCTTGAGCTTCTGGGCCTGTCTGACCTGACTTCCACCGGATGAACTAATCGGCACCTACCGCAGTGATGACAGTCGAGAAACAAATCACAGTCAAGACTGACACCGACTTCCGCGGCGAGGCGTGCCGCGCTGGCAGTTTCCGGACTGTGTTTCACGAACGAGCAAGTTCAGAGTCGTTCCAACGCGACACGCATTGACGAGGCACCTTCGACAGCTCAATCAAAGAGTCATGATTATCGTCGTAGGTAACAGTCCGAACAAGGTTTGTGTCATTCAACCTGGTGCCAGCAGGTACCAAAACATCCAGCACGCCATGTAACAACAACAGGGATCAAGAAATGAAATAGTAAACCGTAACATTTCGTTCCAAAACGTCAAAAACGAAGACCAAGTGCATCAGACTGACTCAACGCCCCCACCAATGTTCTTATGGCCGCAGCCTTCAAGATGCCTTTTTTGAGCCAGGATATCCCTAGAAGAAATTCTGTCGATAAGAATGCAACACATGATCCAGTGACACGTACGGCTTGTTAACCAAACTGTCAGAGCCGACGTAGACCAGGGTATCGTAGAACAAAGCTCCAATTTGCATGCCCAAGATGGGGGCGAGTACGGGGCACCAAAGCCAATATTGATTCCTAAAGTCAAAGACTGGGGCGGATGAGGACGCTGCGATTGTGAAGCAAGAAACACGTACCCGCTTTTCCGTAGCCGACCATGGCGGTCAAAATACGTGGACCAAGGTCACGGGCGGGGTTGATCGCAAACCCTGTTTCCATGCCGAGGGCGAGACCAATACCAAGAAGAGAGAAGAAAAGTGCCAGAGGAACAAGACCTGCAGGAGGTGGGGTGTTTCGCTTGTCCGTCACGGACAAGATCGCGATGATCAGCATAGCAGATGCCAAAAACTAAGACGCACGTGAGCCCGTGGCAAGATGAACGAAATATGGTGGGACTAACCTCGGAGAAGAAACAAGAGGCCGGAGTCAGGTAGTTCGCCTGGATCCATTATCAGCATGTATTTCGATCATAAACACGGAGAACACACCGCATACGTTCCAAACAGGCCCCCGGTACCCGTGATGGTACGAATGTTCGATCCACCTTCATAGAGGTTGATGGCGTGGTAGTAGTTGCCGTAAACGATACCAGCACCACAGAAAGCCCCAAGAAGCTGAGCTAGAATGTAGCCGGGGACCTTCTTCCAAGGGAAGCCACGAACAGACGCCATGGCAAGAGTGACCTAGTTTGATGTTATAAACGTAGGTGACGATAGTTCGTACAGCATAACGTACCGCTGGGTTGATGTGACCACCTGATATCCCGCCACAAGCCCATACACCCATAGCCAAACCTGTCGAGCATGTGAGATGAGCCACAGAAAGCAGTACAAACCACTTACCGATGGCCCAACCAAGATTGAGGGAGAGATACTCCTGTGGTGAAGTTGTCAACGCTGAACAGTGTGTTAGTAGTTATCAGGACTGACTCCTTTGGGACTAGAAGCGACGGCCGTGCTGGACGATAGCACAACTTGACAACCGCCACCACAACCGAAAATGACAAGGATCAAAGTCCCAAGAAATTCAGCAGCCGGCTCTCGTACATACTCCCTAGCATGGGGTATGAGCAAAGCCTAGAGAAGGGTGAAAAGGCCAACCAACCTGACCCTCGACCAGTAGTTGGGGTACCGCGAGCAGTGCTCACAGTCTTCAAAGGGAATGAACTGTTTTGCACTGGAGTCCTGCTGGCGAAGATACGTGCTCGACTCGGCAAGGTCAGACATGTCGTCAAGAGAGGTAGAAGGAAGGGAGGTCAACACACTGGGCGATAGAGCTCTTTTGCGCGTCTTTTATAGGCGGAAGGCTGCCTAAAATGCCCTGAGGTATCCGGGTACCTACCGAAATCGTAACAGATCCAACGGGCATAAGGACGATACGCGCCAATGACCAATCGGAGGGTTCCCAATTTCAAGAGTAGGGAGATCTCGTGTCATTGATCGAGGAAAGGAATGGTACTGGTGCGGCAGTTGGTGTGGTTTGATCGTTGTGCGAACCGAGCAATCATCACCTGCGTAATCGGCAAGGTGAGCAAACGGCAACGTTGCCAACCTCCATCGAATCAATCCTGTTTCAGCTGAGGCGTCAAACTTCTTACCGACCTGAGTGTAACGAACCAGTTCGCTAAACTTTGTTCTTATCTGAAAGGAGGTCATATGTTATGGCTCATCGTAGCACTCAAGATAGAATCTTGTATAGCCTTACCCTGGGATACTAAAAATATGACATAGGCTGTATACTTTTTTTGGGGCTCATGACAAAATTGCCACGGCGCAGGAGCTCTGTTGAAAATATGTACCATGTACGTTTGTGACGATTCATTAACGTGAGATACATCTACCGAAATAACATGTGACGTACAACGGAGGTTTCAAGAAGTCACAAATTCTTCTTCGATGCAGTCGACGGGAACAGCCCGTCAATTCGTCCAATCCAATTCCACCGCTGACCAACGGGGAGGTCCGCGGACGCGGCCTCCAGATGTTTGGAGTTGGATGGGTGGCCGTGAATCGAGTGTGCTCTTGGCAAGATCAGAGAAAGACTCGGACAAAAATTCAGATAGTAAATTTTGAGTTTGATCAACAAATCCTTTGAATATTCGGAGCTTCAAGCAGTACGGGCATGACCAAGTATCAAACGTAACTCGCGTCAACCTGGAGACTGAATGTAACAGCACCAGTGTCTGACAGCGGAACGAACCAGTCACGCGGAACACCCAAGGCGAAATGTGGCCAAGGAGATGATGGCATGACCAGTCATTAAGGCTTCATATTCATCTCCCGAGCGGCCAGCGGTGATAATGTGGGGGGTGGCAGGACCAACTCATTATCATCATGTTCGGCACAGCAAGGGGTCCGGCGCGCACAATGACACTGGCTGAATCGAACTCAAACTCGTCAAATTTTGGGAAAGACGATGAATTACGATGGTTAAGTGAATGCGGCCAACGTTGCTCGAATCGAGCTCGCTAGCTCCTGTGGTAGGATGGCCAACACCTACAAGTAATTTAGGATCAGGTTGAAAATTCTGGGAGGGGAATCATTTAATTACCTGGCGGACCTTTCGTTCACCTCCAACCTCCCAGCCACTCTCTGCGATAGGAAGTATACAATCGTTTACCAGCCTCACGCAAAGTGTGCCGACGACATGCTTGTCAGCAACATACTTGCGCCATCGTAACATGTTTTCTAAGAGCTTCACGGACCGAGAAAGTAACCGCTGCCGGGCTGGTGCCGCCTCTGGGTCAAAGGGAGGATGATTCGACTTGACAAAAGGGGTCAAGAGCCTCCACACATTGGACGTCGCCCTATCGAAAACGGCGTGGGCAGATTTCAATATCATCTAGAGATCCGTATGTTAGTAATTTACCAATCTAGACCAGGAACGACACGGCACCTGGAATTTGTTATTGTCCGTTCCAACAGAAGCTTCTACTTGTTCGGCTAGATCGATCATTCTTCGGACATCCTTGGCAGAATACGGGTCAAGTGCCCCTGCCTCGAGCACTTTGCAAAGGCGAGGTGCGACCGCAGTAGAAATCATCGCCGAAACAAGGTCACCGTCTGGACCAAGTTCCGGTTCATCACTCTTTTCATTTCTGTCTGGGGGTCGTGAATATCGGTACAGTGACGCATACCAAGCAAATTGGTCCAGACTTCGCTGTGACTATCACGAGTTGACAACAGCTATGTCGAAGGTAAAGAATGAACATACCTCAAATGGGTTCCATCCTAGAATTTCGAGTCGCACCCAAAACTCCCAAGCGCCCACCAGCCCAAGGCCACCCCAGGCGCCGACATAACTGTCAGCGTAATGGTCACGCCATTCACCGAACCACTTTGCAAGGCCACGGTTCGGGTCCTTGAATTCGATAGAACGGACATCAGATAGGATATCCTTGCCGTCCGCAGCAATCCTGTTGAGTGCCTGCTCATAGGCGAGAGCGTCGGACTGGGTCAGTGACGAGTCGGTTGAGAAGCCTTCTTCACGACTATCAGCATCCGACGGCACCCTTCTGGCGTGTCGACGAGTGCGTCTTGCTACTCTAGCTGCACGCCGCTCCCTTCTGAGAATGGTAGAGTTTGATGCAGGTAATATGCGGTGCAATTCATCGGCCTTGTCCAACTCAACTGAGGGTTCAGAAGGTATGCCAAATACAACAGAGAGATCGTCCGCGTCATCAGCACGGCGCCGCTGCGAGATCATCTCAGCTCGTTCTTTCAATACCGAAAGATGTTCCTCCTCAAGCTTCTCGAGCGTGGGAAACTGAACATCAAGTTAGCATCGTTGAGCATCAAAACGATGACGATACCTTTTCATCGAGAAATGTGGCCACACTCTCGACCCAGTCCCTAAACTCCGCGAACCAGCCCCTTTTCGATTCTGCGTCCGTGATCATTGAACGGAGTTCTGTCTCTCTGGTGTCAAGCTCGGCACGCTGTTCTGCGAGGGATGTCATTGCGCTTGTACTCGATGCATGGGAGTCAGATAGTGAGGCCAGTGATCGCTGGAATCGTGCAATGGCTGGACCAAGGACAGGTATATCTGCTCCAGGTGGGACTGGGCAGCTGTAAGTACCCCGAACAATAGAACCAATGAAGAAGTGTACTTTGTGCAGCCTTGTATATCTGTTTGCTTAGTATTGGTTCCGAGGACCGATCAGGGTCGTGACCCCCTCTTCGGAGTTGTTCCCTTTCCCACTCGAGAGTTTCTTCATCTTCCTCCACGCTGATATACGCCGTCAGTCAAGATATGGACATGAAGAGAGCACTCACCCCTCAGCAATCATTTCTTTCATGTTGTCTCTTCGTTTCGAGGCTTCGACCTTGCGCGCCTTTTTCCCCAATGCTATCCTTTCTTGGGCGCTGGTGTATTCCGCATACTCTGAAAAATAAACTGAACAACACTGGTGCTATGGAGTAGGAATCTTACCTACCGTCATCCCCTTCACCTATTTCATCTTCTTCTCGCACCAGGCGGCTTTCAGGATGGGGGCCCTGAGGGATGTCGGCGCGTTTTGTAACAGTCAAGGAAATGTAGTCTTGTTCTACAGTACCGGCGCGCAAACGCTCTCGTCGTTCCTTCGCGGCTACGATTCTTGACAGGGAAGGGATGACAGCCTCTGTAGTTTCTGAGAGTGTTAGTACGACATCCAGAGGCGGGAAAAGCAAATGTAGCTAGCCTTCGATATCTGAAATTTCAGTTGTACCTTCATCTACAATCATAGGTGCATCAACATCGCAGGCGTCATTCGGGGCCGGCCGAGTAGAGTACGTGCTGGCTCGAAGTTCTGAGAGGTGAGCTTGATCATAGACTGGTGCGCCATTGGAGTGAGTGCTGATAGTTGCCTGGTCTAAATTTGGAGGCAACGAACTAGAGACAAGAAGTCAGAACGCGGCCGATGCGTGTTGGTTGGTACGCACGTCGGACGTGAGCCAAGAGCGACCTTGCGACTAAGACTAGATTTCTTGATCTGAAATGAAGGTTCCTCATCTGCCTAACGCGCGATGCATCAGGGCGAATCCGGGCTGGGATGCAGCAGGCGAGGCTTACTTCGTCGACGCCGAAGCTGAGTCGGGATTTTGGTTGTGTACGCTTTGCTTTTGACTTGAGCTTCGACACGAGAGTGAGGGGCGTGTCCGCTGCGGATTGCTCGTCGCCGCCGTGGTCGCCGTCGACGTCCCTCGCACGCTGAGCTGGACGGGAGGTGGATTTCTTGAAGATGACCTTGTCGGACATGGCAGTGAAGCGTGACGTGACGTGGTGTGTCACGATGTGACTCTTCGCGGTGGGATATATTCCCACGGGGTGTTCTCATTAACGAATGGCTCAGCCAGCGCGTCCGCGACCGCGACCGCGTATCGTGTCGAAACAGCCAGCGACCAGCAGTGAAGCGCAGGTCGCCACCACGATCAACGACGAGGACGATCTCTTCCGCAGAAACAGGGGAAGAACAGCCCAGCACTGGAAGCAGCTCCAGCAGTCCGACGCGAGTCAGTGCCACCACCGCGTTTCCACTACATTAAGCTCATCTCCCACCAGAGGCAATACCATTCACAATATCCGGCGATGACTGGGAGGTGGAGGACTACCAGGAAGACATGGTCACTGCCAAATCCCGGAAGAAGAAGAGACCGATCAAGCAGAACGATCGCCCACCTTTGCAGGTCACGGATGTAGCTAGAATGTACGTCTGTGAATCTATATGCACTGAGATATTCTGTCTTGGGTTTCTTGGTTGAGTCATCCTTCATCATTTTGATCTGCGCGTGTCCCCGGGACCATCCTCGAGGCCGTGGTCCTCGTCATATCCTGACTTGCTTCATCCAGGTTGCATTCGGACGACGAGGACGATGATATTCAGATCGTCGAGCATACATCAAAGAACACTACAGAGAATGCATCACCCAACAAGCGCAAACGAGAGAGGAGCCGCTCTACTAGTAGTAGATCAATCACACCGCCTCCGAAACTAAGTGACTATCAGCGCGAAAGTGCAATGCACATCGTCAGGTGTGCACTTCATCATCGTTACACGCCTCGATATCTTACAATACGATCTCAGACAAGCGCTCGCATTCCGCCCTCGTCCACCCTCTCCTACTGTGGTCCTGGATGACTCTTCCGATATTGAACTGGACCCAGAACTCGCCAAGATTGCAGAAGCAGTGAAGCAACAAGTGAAGAACGCTGGAACCAGCCAGGAACCCATGGGAGGGCCTGAAATTGTGGACATCACGGTCCGCTGGCGCCCACACCCGCGAAACCCCATGGGCCAAGAGCAATGTTGGACGTTCAACGTGAGACGGGTACGTTTCCCACATCTCCTTTGTGGCCCTTTGTGACTATTCCAACGTTAATGCCATGCAGCATGAGACTCTCCGAGAATTGTTTGATACAGTCGCCGACCTCGCAGGAGTCATGGTAGACCAACTCGTGATCAGCCACGACCACAGGCGTGTCTTTGCTTCAGGAACTCCCCATAGTCTTCACATGTGGGCGGAGGGAGAGATGGGTCTGTTCATCTTCCTGGCAGTCTGCCGAATATACTAATCGATAAAAATAGAGGCATGCGACAAACTGACCTCCGAGTATCTTCGTACGCAGCAAACTGATCGGCAATTATCCCCATCTGGCGACGATAGCCCATCGGCACGGTCCCCGTCTATGGTGCCACAGTCCGATTTAGATCTCGAGTCGGAAGGCGAGTCCGTTGGAGATACAATTAAGCTTATAGTCCGTTCTGCGGCTACCAAGGACAGAACTTTCCCCCTTACCGTGCGCTCAACTACTACTTGTGGCGCGATCGTGAAGGCTTTCCTCAAGGCTGCGGGGTTGCCTGACAAATATTCTCATGCTACGTCCACAAAGCGCTCGGCCCCTCTCCCTCAGTTGATGGTCGATGGAGATAAGATGGGCTCTAAAGCGGAAATCGGAGACGCCGATTTGGAGGATGGCGACCTGGTTGAAATCGTTGGTGTCTGAACTGCTTTACAGCACTCCTTACCACATTACCACAGTATTCTATACTCTTCTAATGCCCTGGTACCCTGTATTATGCTGCAACTTATTCAAACTGCCGATTGTCCTACCCTACGCCTGATGTTATGCAGCCGGGTTCAGTGCCATCCTTCACTAGCATTCTTCACGAGAATCCTAGTGTTGTTCACAAATGAGCGGATCAACTCGTCAAACGCATTGCGTTCATATTCCGATACGTTTGGATCCCCTCGCTTCGAGGCCGCCGACAACAGTAATCCAGACCGTGCAATTTCTACTTCCAGCTCGTGCAGCGTCTCAGACTGATGGATAAACCAAATGAAGGCAAGTAAGTCGTTGCGAGATGGCGTACGTACCTGGTGGGGGCCAGTTGAAGACACCACCTGCGTGAGATCAATATTAAATTCTTCGTGCGAGTAGCATATTCTGTCCTTCTTTCTCCAGAGAGAAGGCGTCCCTACAGGATGGGGCACTGGTGTAGTTGATGAGCATCGGCAAGCGTAGGCCGAGCATGCAACGCACCCGGAACTTCCACGTTGACGCTAACCCTCCAATCTGCTGTGTGCTTTGGGGAGAAGATATTCAGATCACCCAGCCTTATTTTCTTTGTGACCTCGAGGACTGTGCCACTTTGTTCACGGGTAACACGAATCTTGTCACGATCGCGAGGGTTTTCAGAGGGATAGAACGTGTCTATCACCTTGGAGTGCTTATACTCGAGCGGGGATGCAGGATGAGAGGGCTCGGACGATCTGCGTTGCAGTTCGTTGAGGAGCGTATTGAAATGCTTGTGTTGCGACTATATGGCACTCAGGGATGAGATTCGCTCGCGCCATCTGAGTAGATTGGCACCTACGGCCGACATGTTTGATTCGAAACGCAGGTCGATGCCGTCGGAGGCGAGGACTGAGGCACATCAGCGCGCGTCAACCAGGTTAGAG
>JBBPOC010001002.1:0-12134 GCA_038091235.1 Tylopilus rubrobrunneus | reverse complement strand
CCAACGGTCCCGCAGATATACGTTAACGGGGAATTTGTTGGCGGGTGCGATATTCTGCTCGGAAGTGGGTCTTTTGTGAAGAAATGTAAGCGTTTGAACTGACATCTAGGCAGTGCACCAGTCTGGAGAGCTCGAGTCGTTGCTTGAGAAACATGACATCATCCCGAAAATTGCTACAGAGTCTTCATGATATTTAACCTCATGGCTGTATTTTATTCATTCCGTAGACACTAAAACACTTCTCTTGCGAACGGAGTGATCACCCTGCACGTGGCAGTGTTGATGGATGACTAATAAGCCAGACAAGTTTGCTCGTCCGCTCGTTTCGTTGTTACTTTTCAATCTCACTCGCCAAGGCCTTCCTGCCAATGTCCACGGCACAAGCACAACAAGCTCGAGCACCCCCACAGGCTCGCAATGTTGCCCAATTCCTACGGAGTAGCAAGTCGGGCATGAAAATACGTGTCGGAGCACTCAATGGCAAGCGGGTGGACTACTTCAAAGGTCCGCCACTGCTCTCCTCAGTCTTTCTTCTTGCCATGCTGACATCCAACCACCAGGAAAATCTTCCGTCAAAGCCCTTCTCTCCCCCGCCTATGCCAAACTCAAAAACGTCCCCACTGTGACCACTGAGGCAGAGGCAGAAGCCGTCCTGACGTCCATCATCCCGCACGCTTTTTACCTACGCGTAGATCGTGGCAATCCCACCGGCTCCTCTCCCTCCTCTCCGCGCCACGTCAGCATCACCCCCCAACAGTCCTTTGCACAGGACGGCTACTATGCATGGTTCTACGAGGGGTCCCAGTGGACGACGTACGCCGGCGGTCTGCTCATGGTCGCCATCATCCTCGCCGGCGTCATGTTCCCCCTCTGGCCGCCCATCATGCGTCTCGGAGTGTGGTACCTCAGCGTGGGGATGCTCGGCCTCATCGCTGCCTTCTTCGGGCTCGCGATCGTGAGACTGATATTCTACGTCATCACTGTCGTCGTCGTCCCGCCTGGTATATGGATCTTCCCCAAGCTGTTTGCAGACGTGGGCGTGGTGAGCACATCGCATCATTAGTGTCACGTGATATGAGCAGTGGTTGACGTGGATGACAGATCGAATCGTTTATTCCGCTATGGGAGTGGGACATGCCCAAGAAAAAGGGTGGCAAGAAGAAGAAGGGCAAGACGCCAGCTGGGAAAACGCCCGAGGAGAAGCTTGCCAACAACGGTGGTGCTTACATCGAGGAGGTTGCCGAAATCGACACGCCTGATTCCTCGCGTCCCGGGAGTCGGTCTGCACGAGTGGAGGAGGTACCGGACGAGGATTCGTGAACGCGTTCTGTGGCGCGTACATTCTGATCTTGATCGTCATCACGCTGGTATCAATGGATTTTTTGTTCTTTAGTCGCATTATTCCCATGGTCGTGTTGGATAATGTCATACACGTTTGTCCCCCTCGCCTTTGTGAGCAGTCTATGGTCTTGAACTATTCCAGTCGGTTACACAACCTTCAATGGCACGTTCTAGACTGAACAAAGTGGGCTCTACAGCGGACTACTACGTCGTGGTCTCTGTTTGCTCTTTTGGCGCACTGACCATCATAGCCTTGTTTCCGTGGCGCAGGCGCAGCAAGCAGGAGACCAGTTTGGCGCCCCTACGATGCTTGCGGTTCCGGATCGAGCCGTCTCTCTGCAAAGATCGTTGAATCAAACTAGTACTCTTCACGTTGTTTCTTTCTTCAATTGGCCTCGCTACCCTGCCTCAGCCGCGCATGCACTGCACTTTATTCGCCAGCCATCGACTTTGGCATTCCCCCCATTCTCGAGATAGCGAACTACTCCAACTTTCCCTCGCCGTTGCTTGCACCACCTCGCTTCGTGCGTTGAGGACTCGCCCAGGTAGGCGGTTTAACTCGTTGACGGGGCTATATGTGATATCCTCGTGCGAGCGAGGTGCTACATCAATTGATCCTCTCGGACCGTTTCCACAGGGATGTTGCCTTGTTCCAAAGTCGTGTCCGCACGTGCCGGGGACGTACTGGGACGATACGTTGGGTGGGAGGATCATCCGCGCGGTGATGGATAGTCTGTTGAACTTGAAGTTCAGTCGGTCGAGTCGAGGTGCGTCCTTGTTATTAATGTTAATTGTTCAGAGTTGACTAAACTTTGTTTCAGGCAGGTATGCTCATGTAGTTTGTATTTCGCCTCACACCATGTCCAAACAATTAGTGTCCGCACGATCGCACCGAGCATATGTTTGAGACGTACCATCTCCTCGAGCTGGTTTGCGAGAAGCACCGTCGTGGAATGTAATTATTCTGATGGCAGGGCCCCGCGCGGGAGGAACAACGAACTGGTGCTTGAAATATGTCGCAACTTCTTGCTCGTGCTCACCCGGGCCGCTCCCGGAGGAAGTGTGAGACTGTGGCACGTACATACTTGTCAACAAGAGAAACGTGCCCTCCATGCATCACTTGCCTTCACACCATGTCCACCCCGTCTGCCGCTGACGACTCCCCTCTTGAATTGACCAGTTCACCCTTGTTTACCCTTACTCCAGAATCATTGCGCTATGCTGTCAACCATGTCTTTCTTCCTGTCGACCCCGACTTCAGTGGCGACACCCCGGAGAATCGCGGTTCATTCACTCGTGCGGTCTGCGCCGCTGCCCGCGCCTATGCCACTCACGTCGGCGAAACCACTGAGCAGGCTCGGTGGAAATGCATCATAAAGATGTTGGACAACCTACAGGCTACCGTGCAACCAGGCGGGTTGACTGCCGAACACATCGTCTCTCAGCTGCGAGGAATGGAAACAGGAGGTGGGCTGACAACTTCTCTATGGGCCCACGTTGACGGTATACATAGATCTCCTTGCATATTTCCTCCGTCATCGGGGTATCGCAATGATTGTCACGAAGCACGAACGCTGTACACTTTTTGAGGTCTTCCAGGTTTCCAGAGATCTTTATGGAGAATGGGACTTCTCACAGCCATTCATATGCTCGTATCCTGAATTAGGCGTCGAGACCTCTAATGAAATGTTCAACGATGGGGACTTCCAAATGCAACTTGCCACCTTCCTTTCTGGTCGTCCACGTTTCAGCTGGGCGGAAGATTATATCGACGGACCGCTCAGTAGCATCTCGCGACGTGTTCCTCATGCTGCTGCTATTCCTTGCTTAAAGAAACGTATGGGGTTGGTTCCTAGCGTCATGCGTGGTATTGGTCGCACTGTGGATGTCTCTCGCGTCACCAAACATGTGCGCGATCTTGAAAAGCGCCATGTGCACGAGCGTCGCTCACCTCTTTGGCTTCTCATCAAGGTCTCGATCCAGATGGCACTTGATCGTTTTCTCAGTCGTTCTTCCTACAAGTCATTCCTGCTGTTCTTCATGTGCACTCTCGCTAGGGACGAAAGCAATACAAGTCTTTCCAGGCATCTTCTTCACTTGATGTCGGCTACAATCTTACGCCGATCAAAGAAGCTTGACTCTTCTACCTCTGATTGGCTCCTTGAAATGGTGCTAGACACACAAACTAGTCTTCTAGAAATTCTCGACACCAGGTGGCAGCAGCTACACATCAGACATTTCCCATTTCAGAACCCTACACAGGACGAACTCCTCCGTGACACGCGACTCTCGCTCATGAATAGTCACGAATACATTCGCAGAGCTCTCGACGATCAGGCTCACGAAGCTATTCGTACACCCTTCCGTTCTAACCACCGTCGTCGTGGAACAATTCACGACTTTTTATCTTCCAATGGATCCTTTTTCGACGAGGCATATACCACCGAGCCTGACGTTACTCTCTATGATTTCGAGCGGTCGGTGGAAGAAGGCATAGACGATTGGGTTGCCTCCGCCACAGATGTGGACGACGCGTGTGCACAGCTCGCGCTTTTGACAGATAAATATATGAGCAAGGATGACAGCTCCACGAGTCCGGAACGAGCTTCCGTTAGGTTGTTGACGTTGATCGAGCTTTGTGT
Organism: Tylopilus rubrobrunneus; assembly: GCA_038091235.1. NCBI lineage: Eukaryota > Fungi > Basidiomycota > Agaricomycetes > Boletales > Boletaceae > Tylopilus > Tylopilus rubrobrunneus. Next base: position 8,151 of record JBBPOC010001002.1, on the reverse strand, counting down.
CGCGCTGGATAAGCTAGTCATCAAGGAGGTTCCAATGCTCGCCGACTATCCCCCCTTGATTTCAATTAACCCCGTACCCCTGCTTCTAAGGAAAAGGACGAACCTCCATCGTCTTTCCTGCGCACTCCAATATCTGTCCGCACGCAAATCTCAATCGCGCTTTGAACTGTCAGTGCTCTCAGAAGAGTTCACGGAAGACAGTTTTCCAGTCCGCTATTATGATCAAACCCCAGATCTTCAAAAACTCAAGGCTCACATCGAAGCAGTCGCGACGGAAAACTATATGGAGCACAGCAGTTCGTATCTCGCATTCTCTACTCTGTGGGCCGAGGATTCCCAATCACCCCTGCCCACCTCTCCGTTGCATGCAAAAGTCGTCGTGTTCGAACTGCGCTGTCCCACGTGCGTTCGCATTTGGCGCTCCGTTGTGCCCAGTGTCTCGAATGTTGTGAACAATAGCGATCATGTTCCCAACTTACATAGGGAAGGTGCCAGTGATTATCTGGTTCTGGAAGGCCGTGCATTACAAGCATATCATCTTCCCGCGAAAAGCATACGCCGAGTTCATTTCCAGGTCGACCTCCATAGAAGTTGGGGCGGAGGATTACGTTATGTTCGTCGGCAACCACCGAGCGAAATGAAGTTGTTGGCACTCGAGTACCACTTCGAGAGTCACTGTCGCTCATGCTCGCTCTTTGCACGGAAATCTCACACATCCAACGACATCTTGGCTGCTCAAGGTGACTGCCCCGAAGATTTTTCCCTCGATGAATTCGTTGCACTTGCCCACTTACGAAGCGGTTCCTCGCTCCAATGGCTCAATATCTTGCGGGGGCTCCGCAGCAGAACCCTCAACCTCCGACGTCACCAAGTTCATTTCGTTCTCTCCCTTGCAGCACTCCAAGCTGGACCATTTGATTCGGACACAGGGACGTGGACCTGGCATCAGGAGCTTCAAGACTCGGTCTTCTGTAATGCCATTCTGCAAGAGCTGGAGAGCTTGTTCATGGATGTCGGGACCGCAACGATGGACAGCGTGCTGATGAATTCCATATCCTTGCTGCTCACTCGAGTGCTTGGATCCAGCCCCGGCGAAGACGTTTCAGAGCGAGCAATCACCCTTCTTCGCAGGATACGCAGGAAAACATTCAAATGGGTACAAGAACTGTCATACGATCTGAGAATGGCACCCATGAGCAAAGATCGCAGGAATCTCTTGCTCGAGATGGCTGCTACTTGCCGGAGCACACTCGACGTTGACTCCATAGCTCTTCCCACGCTCCTCCGTTATTTGCAGAATACTGACCAAATCACCCTCTGTACGCTTCTCCATACTCCGGAGAATGTTGACCATGTTGCTCTTCGTGAGCTCCCTACTCGGGAGGACATTGATGCACTACTTTCGTGTGCATTCTTCATACATGCACTTTGTCCGGGAGGTACGTTTGATTCCGGAATCTCGTGTACTCGATTCTCATACTCAGCTCTTTAGCTATCAGCGACGAATATTTGGACATGCTTCTGGTTCGAGATCGTCGTCTCTCTCTTACAATTGAGGCCATCATGGGGGACATTATCCTTAGCGACCCCACGGAATATGGTATTGACCTTGCGGTTAGCAGGATCTTCGTAGACTATCGGTCAGGTACTTGCAGATGGGAGCAATTGCTGTATCCAAATGATCGCTGGCTCAGATGTGAATCTGAAGAAACTCTAGACATACCCTCTCAAACAATTCATGCTAACCTTCTCAATGGCGAGTTTCGAGTAGCCAATCGACCGTTAGGCAGTTTACCGGACGAGATTCTGGACTGTCCTCAATTTAATCCCATCTTTCGTAATGTGTGTATATGTTAGATCTCTGATGTCACCCAGGGGTGGCTGACTATTCTGCCAGCAAGGATTCTTGACGACATCATCTAATATCTCAGGAATGGATTTCATGACCCTCGCCATGAGGTCCAAATGCAATGTGAGCTTCCTGATGCTCTACAATATGACCATGATGGTTTAGATCCTTGTAGGTACATTTTTCGCTGCAAGACAGCACGGTGATCCTCCGCGCGCCAGACGCTGAAACCAATAACCCCCTTGTGTTGATCCCCTCGAGCCAATTTCGGGGAGACCTTCCCCCGACACTGATCGATGGCCATGTTCATTGGCTAAATCTGACCACGAAGGTCATCGAGATACGCCCTCTTCATCAGCTTTGGGAAGGATCACCTGAGCATTGGAGGATCAACTGTACACCTGGACAATATCGCGCGTACAGGGGAAATGAGACCATAGTGGATATCCGAAGTCCAACATGGGCGGCGATTTCCAAGTATTTCGAATGTCTCCACATGGGGTCTACGGATGAGCCCAGGAACCTCGTAATCACAACGACTTTTATCAATCCTGCATCCACGCCATGGCTATCCATCACTCTGCCACGTTACAGCTTGTCGTTTTTCGTCAACCAGACCGGAGAACTCGAGTCACGTGACTTCAATCACATGGTGTACGATGAATATCAATGTGCTGGAGTGTTGTTTGGTTTACAGAACATCCTCGTCCTTCGACCAACACGGACCCTTATACCAAGCACAGTTCTCCCAAGGCGTGTCCTCATACCAAGTGGCGCACCCAAATTACATGGCGACAATGAAGTTCAGATCAACGATCCAAATCGTCCAAACCCTCCACACGACGAAGAATCAGATGATCAGGATGACGGTGACTCAAATGAATACCCTAGGCCTCTCACCGATGGACCATTATATCATACCTACGTCGTGGATACTGAGCTCGGTTGCTTGATCGGAAATGGCGGCTTGGCGAGCACAGAATTTCTTGCCCGTCTGCATGCCATGACTAGCTGGCATCGACCTGACCCACTTACGGGAAAAACTGGAGCCCAGGCCGCACTTGGTCTCCTGCAGTCGGCTGGATGTTGGTCGATCATGAAATCCCAGGCATTTGAGAGCAACAACAGTTGGCCCCAATATCCTCAGATCATGGCCGCGTACGAGGAAATCCGAAGTGGATATGCTGGTGATCGTGCTGAGTTTCAGGTTAAAAGGCGTAAAGGCGTCAATCTCAGTGAGCAACGAGCTGCATATCTATTTCCCGCGGAAGCCACCGGACCTTCAGGTAGCTACCCTACCACCAACAGCACGGGTTTACCTACGCGAGTTACACTCGATTGCTTGATGCGTAACCGACAAGCCCCTTCGAATCTACCAGATATCCCAGACCCACCAGCCTCCCCAGCATTACCATCCCGTGTCAATTTGCCTCGCAAACGCTACACGACATCCGTGGAGAACGTGTCTTCGTTAGATCAAATGATGCTTCATCTTCATACGGATCATCCATTTCGGCAGAAATATCTTGCTCGACTGAATGCTAGCGCGCAGCAAGTTTTCATGGAGTCTCACGTGACTTACCGAGTAGCAGGAGATCATCCTATCGAGGTACTCCGGGAGCACTATGCGCAGTGCAGATCCGCTTACCTATACGCTCTGGAAATTCTGAAGAAGCACCTGGGACCGACAACGGATCCGTATGAACAGGCCCTTGTCCAATTCGGTCAATGGCCACCAGTTACTGCCAATGTCCTGCTGCGATATCTTGCATCTACCTCGCCGATCAAGATCCCTCCGAGCTGGAAGAAATGTTTGACGTCGTTGGCGTTGCTTCTCTTGGACCTTCAACATGCCCGGAGATTACTCCGATTTGCTCTCGAGGGCCTCGAGGATGATTTCTTGAAGGAGTTGGCGACCCAAGGATGTGAGGGGTGGAACCCTGAAGAGCATCCAGACTGGCTCTTAATCCAGGCATGTTTTCCCTGACCGAATGCTCGTTTTTACTAACTGCGTCATTATCCCCAGATCCAAGGAAACTTCCTCATTCGTCAATCTCAGGCAGAGGCGACGATGGAGATCATGTGCCCGCGATCCAGTCAAAACACGGTGATGCAGGTCGATATGGGCGAAGGGAAATCATCCGTTATCGTCCCAATGGCTGCCGCTGCTCTCGCTGATGGAAAACGGCTTGTTCGTATCATTGTTCCGAAAGCACTGACAATGCAGATGTTTGATTTGTTGGTTGCACGCCTTGGCTGGCTTACTAACCGCCCAATATACCACTTGCCCTTCTCTCGTTCCCTCGGACTCAGCGACGCTGGTCGTCTACACAAGCTAATGCGTCAGTGCATGGCGGAGCGTGGAATCCTACTTCTCCAGCCCGCGCATGTTGTCTCACTCAAGTTGATGAGCGTAGAGGCCGAGCTACGTGGGGGGGCCACGGCACACCCCTTCCCGACGCTTCAGAATATATTCAAGTCCGTGGGCGCCGCTCCGTTGCGCAAATCTGTGAGCGCGCTAAGTGACAATGATGGTTACTTCAGCTGATTATTTATGTAGGACCACACAGCCGATTGGCCGCGCCTTCAGAAATGGATGCACTTACATGCTCGAGATATTCTGGACGAGAGCGACGAGATTCTCCACGCACGGTTTCAACTAATCTACGCGATCGGTTCCGAACAACATATAGATGGGTATCCTGACCGGTGGATGATTACCCAACAAGTCCTGCAGTTCGTGAAGAAGCACGTATACTCCCTTTCAAGACAAGTCCCGGACTCCATACAGGTCGAATGCCGCAGTTCCGGGTCGTTTCCCCATATTCGCATCGTGCATGGTTCTGATATTAGTCAACGCCTAATATTAGGAATTGTGGAAGACGTGATAGCTGGACGAATTCCTAGCCTCAGCATTTTTCAAAATATCCCCACAGAATTGGGCGATGCGGTCCGTGGTTTCATATCGGACAAAGATGTGCTAAAGATCCCGGGCACGGCGAAGCGGGTGGAGGAGTACGCGAAGGGTGCTAAGCAGAGTGGCCTCTGGAGTGCACTGCTACTACTCCGTGGTCTACTGACCTCCGACATCCTCTTGTTTGCTCTCTCGGAACGAAGATGGCGCGTTGATTATGGTCTCATCTCCGAGACACAGGCGCAGCTCGCAGGAAACCACTCCGAGTCCGGCGCCACTACAATGCTCGCGGTTCCGTATCGAGCCAAGGACGTACCGGCGCCCAACACCCAGTTTGGCCATCCGGACCTCACTATCATTCTAACATGTCTATCTTACTACTATACTGGCCTCAGCGAAAAGCAACTCAAAGCTTGTTTCGAAATTTTGCTAGACCAAGATGACCCATCTGCGGAATACGCACTTTGGATCAAACAATTCAAATATGATCCCGACTCGAAGTTGGTTCCGGACTCGCTTCTGCAACCCACTGAGCTGAACCTCAATCCATCGGAGCAATGGGACAAAGTCATCTTCCCTTTCTTCTCTCACAATCAAGCTGCCATCGATTTCTACCTTTCCCGAGTAGTATTTCCGATGGAGGCCAATGAGTATCCCCACAAGCTCTCTGGGTCTAGCTGGGATTTAGCAGAGAAGCGCGAGGAGCTTATAACTGGTGAGTCACCTTGTTCCTGTAAGCTAGCGTAGTTGATTGGCTCGGATGCTGATTTCGAGGATAAGGATTTTCAGGAACGAATGACGCTCAATGGTTATTTCCGATGTCTGTCGCCCAACGCGACCTCGACCGTCAGAAGGGAACCAGTGCCAAAGTCCTCGCATCTCTTCTGCGACCCGAAAACGGCTCGTACATGATGGCTCATAGGAGCGACGAAGGATGGATCACGCATGCATTCCTCCAGTTGGTGGTCACACAACAGCCAGAAATTCGAGTATTACTCGATGTTGGGTCACAGATTCTGGATCTTGCTAACCGGCAAGTGGCCAAAACATGGCTTGATATCGCTCAGGATGCTGCTGGTGCTATATATTTCAACGAAGATGATGAACTCATGGTGCTTACACGACATGGAATCGCTCAGCCCGTGTCATCGTCACCTCTGTCTCAACAATTGGGCCGTTGTGTTGTCTATCTGGATCACGCACATACAAGAGGAACTGACATCAAATTCCCTCTTGGGTCTCGCGCAGCTGTTACACTGGGACCCAAAGTAACAAAAGATGCTCTCGTGCAAGGTTTGTTCACCGAAATCCACTCACTTACTAATCTCACGTTTTTGGATCGTCAGGTTGCATGCGGATGCGGAAACTGGGTCATGGACACTCGGTCATGTTTTTTGCGTCACCCGTAGTTGACCAAAACATTCGCGTAGTCTCCAAGACGGTTCCCAGCGCCCCAGTCACTACCGCGGACATCTTATGCTGGGCAATTCACGAGACATGGGCCGATATTCAACACCGAGCTCCTTACTGGGCACAACAAGGCATCAATTATAGATCGAGACAGGAAGCTTGGTCCGATTTCGTCAATGGCAAGCTCACGAGACAACAGTTATCGGATGCATGGCTCCAGCCAGAACTGAAATCACTGGATGATCTCTATGCACCGTGTGACACCACTGGCAGAAATACCCCCAGCGCCTTTTCGGCACGGGATTCGGATATCCAACAGCGCTGCAAGGACCTCGGGGTCCTATGCATTTCTAGTGCACAGATGGACGAAGAACAGGAACGCGAGGTCCACCGCGAGCGAGAGCGCGAACGGCACGTGGAGTTGCCTCCCAAGGCAAAACCAGCGGAACATTACCTGCATCCAGCCGTCACCATGCTTGTGAGGACCGGCATTATCCTCCCAGTGTACACACCCAGGGATTTTCGTCCCGTCTTTACGACACTTAAAAACGTTTCCGCATCGCGGAAGGTAGATACCTGGAAGTCATCGATCTTGGTGACGGCAGACTTCTTAAGGACAATCGAGCCAGGGTCCACTGCAGGGACTGTTGATCAATACGTTCGACCTGTCCAGTGGATCCTCTCCCTTACCACGGACCGTGATCACCGGAAAGTGCTCGTTGTGCTCAGCCCATACGAGGTTCAGCGTCTGCTTCCCGACATCAGAGTCAGCAAACACGTGCACCTGCATTTGCATGCGCCTCGCACGTCCCGCCGGATGAAACCATCGGATGATCTCGAACTCTATACAATCCCACCTCTTCCCTCTGGTTGGACGCCACCTCGGGATCTAATCGACCAGCTGAACGTATTCGCTGGGCAGCTCTATCTCAGAGACTATGAATCATATCTGCGGATGTGTCTTTTCCTCAAGGTACCCACGAAAGAGTCCCAGAATAAGTCAGCAACCGGACGGAAGGCGTTCAGCCTCCCTAACAGCCTCAAAGTGATCACCTCACGCTCTCCGCTGCCTTCCGTCAGGGCGCTGCTTGCCATTCGGACGAGGGGCCAACCATTCGCACACACGCACATGGGCAAAATTCTTCAAGGGCAGATCCTGACAGAAAAAGACTTTGAACCCGTAGCACCTCGTTCGATGACCCTCCCATACCCATAATGACGCTGACGCGCGGGATTCCATTTGATACCTCGTCCATGCAGTGCGTCTCGATCCTTGCAAAAACAAATACGGAGGATTTACCATCTCTTTCGCAGCCTCCTCCGTCTTCTATCATGTCCTGCCAATGTATTTCTGGATGATATATTGCGATTTTATGAATCGTTAGGTGGACATTGGTTTCGAGTTCCGTTAGAAGATCTACAAAGTCTATGTATGTAATGAATGTAAAGTAACCTGATACAGGCAATTCCGTTGCTTCCGATAAATAGTAATCGTGGTCGTTAGATACAGAGCGACATAAATACGTGAAAGCGATGGGAGGGATAAGAAATAAGAAATATATACAAACACTGCAATGAAAGAAAGTACACAAGTCCACGCAGGCAATCGTTCATTGAGAAAGAAGTATCTCCGAGCACGCGGCGATCACGGGATGTAAACTTTTCAGAACTTACTCGTCAATTTGCTCTCCACGTGCGAGTGCATCATTTTGCAATTGGATGCAATGCCCAATCAATGGGGTAAGGTCCTCAAGTTGGTGACGGGGCGCAAGGAGAGCGAGGTGTTCATATTCTTCCTCATATATAAGTGTCGCAAACATCGCGTGCAACTTCAGGATGTGGCGCTTGAGGGCATCCTTTCGACTGAACCTGTACCAATCGGCGTTAGAAAGAGTTCACAGAGAGTGCAAGACGAAACGAGACGCACCCAGGCCTTGAGTCACCAAGTATTTCGCAAATCAAACAGATAAAGTACCCA
>JBBPOC010001001.1:0-12137 GCA_038091235.1 Tylopilus rubrobrunneus | reverse complement strand
AGTCAAGATTAGCAACACATGCTGTCGATATCTATGCAGGATGCGCAGGCGAGCACATCACAGCTCATCTGCATCCCGGCCAACGACAGTCTCCGATTTCTCAGCGACGAACGCGCTCAGGACGTTGGCTTTGATTTTGATTTCATCCAGCTTTGACTGTGCCATTGTACGCTTGCTGAGGATTGATGCGAGGCTATCGGACCGCAAGACACGTTAGAACGCCCGCAGCAACATGCTGATAAACAGCCTCACCGCCGAGACTCCTTTTCGATGTATTGCTCGCTGGTGCTGACAATCTTTTCCATCACACGCAGATAATGGGTCGCCTTGGCACCGAGGGACTGTGACAGTGCTTTGACCTCCTTATGAATCGCATTGCGAGCATCTCCAGTCGCCGAAAGGAACTTTTGAGCGAAAGAATCGAGCTCCAGAAGACGCCCGGCCTACAAACATTCCAGTTTTGCAATCGATTCAAAAGGGAACCCACTTACCTCATCGTTAAGACCACCGCCGACAGCCCGGTGTGTTCCGCAGCGCTCGTTCAAGAAGTTGACGAATGCTTCCTCGGTGCGTGCCCCTTCATAAGTCTCGACCTCTTTACCACCGCGGGGGAAAAACTTGATAGTGGGGTATGACTTGACCTCGTAAAGCTCTGCGATATCTCTGTGCACGGCGGGGGTGGCGTCAAAGTCAGCCACAATGCACTGTGTGGCGGTGTCAATGACGCAACACGAGGATTAACGCTAGACGTACGCTGCTTTCTGGTTTGAAATCCTTGGCAACTAATGAAAACGTTAAACAGGCGAAGCCGGGTGTCTCCCATACACTCACCCTCCTCATAGATTGGCTTTAGGTTTTTGCAGTGTCCGCACCAAGGAGAGGTGAACGTGACGAGAACATCTTTCGTTTCATCCTGCCAATTTTGAGCACAAGGGCTGGTGAACACCACGGATAGAACCCACCAGTGCGACCCCGTCAAAGGTGCGGTGATCCAAAATCAAGGTTGCAGGTGGTGGTGGAGGTTTAATGTTTGACTTGACACCAGACTTGGTCGTGATGCTATATGATCATTCATAACCGATCAAATTCCCTTCGCGAGGACAATTTCGCTTACAATGAAGCGAGTGCGTCGAGGTCTCTCCCGCCTTCATAGTTTTCGGCGTTGCCTTGAGCGTCGAACCACTTGAGGGCTAACGACGGACGAGTCAGACGGTTTAACAAAAGCACTGGCAAAGTACTCACTGGGGAACCCGGTAACACCATACTTTTCGCCAAGGGGGCGACCTTCACCATCAGCATCTACCTTGGCAACAGTGACTTTATCCTTTGCATGTGCAAAGGCATCGGCAAGTTGCTCATAAATTGGCGCAAGGTTCTGAAGGGAGAGATACGCTATCCAGGAGGGTATGGCATGAGAAAGATGGTACGCACTTTGCAGTGACCGCTGTAAAGTCACGCCACAGTGAGTCGGGGAGGTTTAAACCACGAACGGGGTATGTTGAGACTCACCACCACGGCGCAAAGCTAGAGGTAGAATAGCGTTAGAGCACGGATTCTGGTCGGGTAAGTTGACTTACAACTCGACGAGACCGGATTTTCCCTTTCCAATCACAGAGTCAAAGTTGCCGGGATTAAGTTCAAGTACGTTGGAGGCGGAAACGCCTGCCAACAAGCCGGTAAAGAGAAGTGAAAATGCAAACCTCATGATGGAATGAAGAAGAGTGTAATAATAATACGTGGAAGCCTCCGGCTGGCGTTAGCTTATTAGTCAGCTCATGAGTACGTTAACGTCTCCCTACTCGAATGTTGTAGAGATACCACGTAAGCGAGAGTCTCTGTCATGGCTTGACTCAGCCCACCGAGTGATTTCTCATCCGACCAGCATTTTAGGCGCGACTCGGTGCCCCAAGACCACCATGACCTCCAACAAGATAGAACCAGAATACGTCGAAGGAGAAGACACCGAGGTCTTTATCGACCAGGACGAAGTCCTGGCAGAAGTACCAGACGATGGCGACCAACCGATGGACGACGGCGATGACGACGAAGCCACCGATCAAGTGGGCGATTTACCCACCGAAGGCGACGCGATCAAGGACAATTCCCTTCAACATTTCACGACCCATAGCGGTTCCGTGTTTGCAGTCTCGTGTCACCCTACAGAGCCTCTCGCCGCTTCCGGAGGCGAGGACGACCTCGGATACATATGGGACATCACCGATGGCGAAGTCATCGTCAAGCTTACGGGGCACACGGATAGCGTATCGAACACGGCGTTCAGCGCCGATGGAGAGATGATCGCGACTGGGGGGATGGACGGAAAGGTCAGGGTGTGGAGGAGGGTCGGAAAAGAAAACTATAGAACTTGGGAATTTCTCACTGAACTCCAGGGGCCAGACGAAGTTATGGTGCGCGTTCTTTCTCGATTTTGAAACAACACGCCAACGTCGATTTAGTGGCTGCGATGGCACCCAAAGGGGACCGTCCTCTTAGCAGGATCGAACGACTCCACTGTGTGGTTGTGGCAATGTAAGCGCAGAGATCCGATGGGTTATCGTCATCTCATCGCCTGATATAGTACCCTCGGGAGCCACGATGCAAGTGTTTGCCGGCCATACTGGTCCGGTTCAATGCGGCGAGTTCACTCCCGACGGTACGTCGACACCTCACGAGTAGAAACTTTGAGTATCTTATCTTATCGTTTCATTCAGGTAAACGGATAGTGACGGCGTGTGCAGAGGGAACTCTCATCTACTGGGACCCACGCTCGTCGACCCCTGTATTCAAGCTTACTCCACAAGACGCACGTTTCGACTTAGACGGTATTACCTCTCTTGCGGTCAACTCTACGCTGGCTGTCGTGGGAGGAACCTCGGGGAGTGTTCGGGTTGTGAGTCTAAGTAAAGGTGAAGTCGTAGGGGCCCTTGGAGGACACGCCGAAGGAGAGAGCGTCGAAGCGGTTCAGTTTGTCGACCTCACTGGAGCGGGAAGCGGCCCTGGCATCGTCGTCACCGGCGGCACTGACGGTAAGGCGTGCATCTGGGACGTCAGTACGATGCGTCTGCGTGCGACGTTAGAGCATCAGGTTAGTTCCCCTGTATTCTGCCAACATTCGGCGTCTGATAGACACTTTCAGGACGCGGTGACGAGCGTGATAGCCCATCCTGCACCGAAGGGCCATCTGGTTATCACGGCCTCTGCGGACAAATCACTGAAGACATGGGACGCTCGAACTGGAACGCTGATCAAAGAGCACACAGGTCACCATGGACCCGTTCTTGGTGCGTCGCTCGGACTGCAGGGTTCCGTGGTTGTGAGTGCGGGCGACGATGGTGTCTGTCTAGTGTACACGACCGAAGTAGAGCAAGAGTCCTAGTCAGTGCTAGTAGTTACATAATCCAGTGTATATACTGACTGCGCCCATGATGCACCATCACCCTCACCCCCCTTGACCATGTACGCCAACTCCTATGGCCAGCTGGGCCCACAGGCAGGGCTGCCCAACAACCCATTCGTAGAAGACCCCACCACCGCACAAGCACGCTTCCCAGATATCACCGCATCCGGGGGGTACCCGATCCATCCCCAACAGTACCCTCCACAATACAACCCATCCTATGTTCCGTATCAAACCCAGCCCCAATCGATTCCCGCGCAGAACCAGTATGCACCGACGTCCTACGCCCCGCAGTACCCCACACAACCGTACGTCCGCCCTGCGCCGAGATCGGACCGACTCACTCCCTCTCTCCTAGACACATGTCCCTCGGCCCCCAACCGACCGGCATCGGCGCGTTCCAGCACCCGAGCGGGTACGCACAACAACAACAACAATACCCCGTCCAAATGCAACAGGGCTATCCCATGACGTACGCTAGCGCGGGCTACCCCCAGCCGATGCAGATGCAGACCACCGCGACGCCCGGCTATCTTGCCGAATTCGACCCCATGTCTCAGTCTCAATCCCAGAACCAGAATCAGAGTCAGACGCAGATTGACCACGCTGCTGCTGCTGCTGCCACAAGCCCCCCGGGGGTGTCCCACCCCCGCGACGTGATCCGCGCACACAAGTCGGGCCTCGAAGCGTGGGACACGTATAGCTGGAAACAGCTCTTTGGTGCGTGCGATGTGCTCAAGGAGGCGTGGTCTACGCGCAAGCAGCAGGCGGAGAGTGTCGTGCGACAGTATGGCGGCCATGCGGATCCGGCGTTTGGGTATAACAGTCAAGTGGAGGGTTGGAAACAGGTGAGAGTGACCGCTCGTGCGCGCTTTGTCACTGATTCTCGTGCAATATGATTCTAGGTGCTCAAGGATGCGAATGATCAATTTGGTGCGTCGTACATTGGTGTGGCGTGCGGGGTCTCATCCCTTCTGTCCTCTCTAGATACCGTTGTAGCGTCTACCTTTCAGTTACACGAAGTGTTCAACAGCTATCGACAATCCGGAGATGCAGCGAGTAAACGGCGCGTACGAGAGTCCTGTAATGCTGCAGTCAAAGGCCTGCCAGACTGGCCGAGCAATTAATGTGTACATCATGTATCATTGGGGTTTCTGTACATTCTTTTAGTTGGGAGGATTTATGTGTGGTCGTCGGTAAACAGATCTATTCGCATGCTTTTTGTCGCCAAGTCGATCCGATCATCGGCTTACAGCCCCCTAGAGTCGACAGGGCTCACGAGCGTCATCTTAACGCGCCCACGTTGTGTATTCTTGTCCTTTTCCACCTCGATCCTGACTTTGACCTTATCAAACACCGAAATCGCCACTGTCGCCGCGCTCTTGACCGCACTCCCCGATGACGGGACCACAACGGTATAATTGTCCGCATCGAACTGCACGTCCCGCTTGAACGTGACGAGCCCTTCCAGTCCGAGTCTAAAACAAATCTCCCGTGAGCGCGACCCCCAGAGAAAAACGCCGGCCCATCGACACGCACTGAAACACAAACACCCCCACCCCGTTCCGAAAGGTCCGTATGACGAACGCGTCTTCCAGGATACCCTCCCCGGAAGCGCCGCTACTTTCCCTCGCAAGCGCCTCCGCACGCCCCTTGAGCGCAAGTCCGACGTAAAACTCGACGCTCGCGCGGCCCGCCATCTGCGCCATCCGATGCCGTCGGTTGATCACGTCCATGATGCGCTCCACGTTGGACTTTGAGTGCAGCGACGGATGTAGCGGGACGTGCGAGATAGCCGCGGCGAGCTGACGGTGCGCGAGGACGTCTGCGAGTTTGGTCAGTGTTGGGGGTCACGTTGGGACGGCCTGCTTACCGGCGTATCGTCTGATCGGACTCGTGAAATGCGTGTAGATCGGGCTGGCGAGGCCGTAGTGCCCAAATGTGTCTCTTGAAACACTCCCAGAACAGAAATACTCGGCGGAGAGCATGCACCTCGTCGCCATGATGCGGACCAATGTATTGAATGCTGGGGCAGAGAGATCCTGGATCGTTCGTGATGAATGTGGCGCAGAAACTCTACAGAACAAGGACGCACGACGCATTTATCCAGTGACGCCGCTAGCGCACCCGAACTAGACACATCAAGCTTGAATCCCTTGCGTTTCAAAAGCACGTCCTGAAGCTTTTCAAAGTTGGTCTTTGGCGGGGGCAAATGCCGTCTTAGCAGAAATATCAGTTGATCAGAGTTGATGGAACCAATGGTACGACACACCTCAATACAGCGGTTTGCGGGAACACCTCGTCGATCTTTTTGGCTACGCTGATGTTGGCGAGCAACATGAACTCTTCTACTAAACTGTTCGTCTCCCGCAACTCTTTTTGCTCGACGTCGATGGGATCGGAGGACTCGGCAGAGCCAAGATTGATTTTCACTTCTGGAGACGCGAGATTCAATGCACCGGCTGCCATACGCTTTTCCTTGAGCTTGATGGCAAGGGTATTGAGAAGGCGGATGGATTGCGTGAGGGTGTCGGTGCGATTGCTTGTGGGACCAAGTCGAACATTGTGCAGCGTGCTCAAGAAAAAAGACTCACGGGTCGTCCTTGCGCATTTGTGCCTCCTCGTACTCGAATGCTGCCTTGGAAGCGATCACTGACTTTGTAAACTTGACGTTTATGATGTCAGCGTCATCGTTAAGTTGCTAACACATTTTTAGTTGTCAGTGTGCACAATTGTGTAGAAACTTACCCAGATTACGCTAAATGCTAGTCGTTCGACGTGCGGTCGAAGCGAACAAAGATTCGTACCCAATAGTGCTGGCAACATGTCGATCCGTTTGTCCACTAGGTAAACAGTCGTCCCCCGCGAGGCGGCTTCACTATCCATCGGCGTGTCAGCCAGGACGAAGTGGGAAACATCCGCAATGTCTATCGATGACACTTAGGTTCATTGATCAATTCCATCCGAGAGTACTTACGGACGCCGGCTTCAATGTACCCATTCGGAAGACGGCGAGCATGCAGAGCGTCGTCGATATCCTGACATCCTGTAGGGCTTGCACTTGAACGACCCTCTGGCGCGTTCCTACAGACAAGCACTCACCTGGCGGATCAATACTACAAATGTCCAGTTCCCTCAGGTCCATCCTATCTCTCCATACTGAGTCCGTTGGGTCCTTGGGTGGGACAACCCACTGGTCTCCCTGAGGAGGCAAGCAATCCAAGATTGCTTTTCCAAAGGGCCGGTATGGTACCTCAAACTCTAGCAACAGACTTTCTTGCTCCGTTTCCTTGTCCTCTGCTTTTCCCAGAGCACGAACGAGGTGCCCCTCTGGGTATCGCGAATGCGCATCCCATCGGTCGATGGTCACGAGAATCTTTTGCCCAAGGAGAGCCGGAGCTTGGCGCGTACGGAGCCGGATACGAGGAAGTAATCGGGAAAGCGGGAGGGCAAATACGGTCTGCGTAGACAACGAGGTCGAAACCATAGACGGAAGAGATGCTGCATCGAGATGGCACACGTAACTGGATGAAGAACAATGAGAAACAAAAGGGATGACCAAGTGGGGCTGAAGACCTACGCGCGCCAGTTCCGTTTGATGATTCCGACAACCCGACCGGTAGGTTGCTTCTCAGCAGAACCTTTCTTGGTGTGAGCAGACCGGAGCGCTCTCGTTTCTTCGCGAAGCTTGAATTCATCTCCGTCCGATTCCTCCTCCGAGTCTTCTGCGCCGTCGTTCTTGAGAGTGGCTACGAAATATCGTCGGGACTCGGAAATGATCAGTGCGTGACGGTAGAAGACGCACCCTCTTGGTCGACCACTTCGTCAGCTGGGGCCTTCCATTCACTCTCATCGAATACCTCGACGACAACAACGTCTCCGTGGACAGCACGATTCATGTTTTCTCTGCCGACTAGGAGCACAGGCTTCGTGAACGCTGGGACTGGTACAGAGCCCTGCAAAATGATGTCATTCCGAGTTTCGCGGAACTTGGCCAGCCAGACGGACCTCTAGATAGTTGTATTGGTTGGCGTTGAAGTGACCTTGATGGAGTTCCCCCGCTTTGACACCGGCCAAAAGCGTAGCAGTAAGGATATACTAGATGAAGAGTCAGCATGATCACAAACTCCACTCGACAAGATGAAGCATACATTGGCATAGAGAGCTGTCCGTGCGGTTGTTGCTGCTCTTGTCCCCTCAACATCACCCGTGCCTGTTGCAGAGAGGATATCCAATAGCTTTTCGGCTTCCTGCATTCCTTCGACATACTTTCGGACTGTTTGAGACGCGGGAACGTCAGAATTAGACGTTGACAAGAAGGGAGGTCCTACTTGACATAGTTGGTATGTTTTCAGCCTCGGCTTTTTGTCGGTTGGCCACGTCATCCGTAAGGAGAATAACCTGGGGAATCTTGCGTGGTTGACCACGAATAGGAGGACGAGCAAGCGCGATGTGGGTATTATACCATTCTGCGCCTCTCCGGATGCCTATATTCGTCAGTAAAGTTGACACTGCCGAGGCCGAGTGTACCTTACCTCTATCGTTGCGGTCATTTGGCGTCTCGTTGTCTTCCGTCACGACCGCGGTTTCCCTGCACAAGCGTGAGCGGAGGAAAAGGAAGCAAGAAAAAGATTCAGACGATCGAAATTCATTGTAAAAGACCCAAATTTTTTTGTCGTCTGCCTTGACGAGAGCTTTGAGGCGATTGTAGAGAGGCAAGGATCTGTGTCGGACTTCCTCCAGGACTGTCTGGAGAAGGATGATGGGAGGGGTGAAGCTGGGGGATTCCATCAGATCCATCTACAACAGAAATGTCAGTGTGAGATGTAGCCAGCGCAGGAAGAATGACTTGGGACAGGAATATGTTGGTGTCTGGGAGGACGTAGTGGCCAGTCTTGAATTGCTTGTGGGTGGGATCGCCCGCAGTGGGTAGGACAGGACTGATTGCACCAGCGCAAATCCGACACGCGGTGATACCACAGTATATATCATCGCGAAGATAGCGTTCTCGCAGTACTAGCGGATGCTCAGACGTACGGCCAAAAGATACTGGATCGCGAACCTTTGATGACTTTACCCTTGGAAGTCTTTTTGAAGAACTTGCGTTGGGTTATGACTGCCTCTTCGCGCGGTCGTTTAAGGATCGTTATTTGAGGCATGTAGACAAGACCACCACGAAGTACTACTACTCGTCCATCGCTATACTATCACGTGACCTTATAAAGGGGTCACGGTGAACTTGGATAGGGGATGCAGAATCTCCTTTACACACTGTTCACAATCATGCTGTTCAATAGCGACTCAGACGAGGCCATTGCATACAACCAGGTACGGAGCGTCGCAAGGCATTGGACAGGAACAAGCTGAATTGGCACCATAGATTGCCGGAGGGCACCACGCCAAACTCTCTCATGAGCTCATCGCCGGTGCAGCTTCATACGAGGTGTATAGGCTTCGCACCATGCACCTTCGCCGCGCACTCACCCGTCCCAGGCAGCAAAATCGTATGAGGAACACCTCAATGCGCGTGGCCAGCCTGCCAATCATGCCAAGGCTGTTGAATTGCTGTAGGAGCATCAGTGATTACAAGTGAAGCGATCTTATGCTTGATCTAGAGCCGGGGTTGCCGGTGCCTTCATCGACCGGCTTGTGGAGACTAAGGGTTTGGACGCGTTGGACAGCGAACGCGTCAAACATGCTGGTGCGCTGGAATAGACATGTGATCATAGTTTCGCTCACCTCTCGCAGCTCATGAGCGCACGAAGAACGCTTTGGCACAGTCTGGCCAATACTAAAAACGAGGCGTGGTGTTATGCTTGGTCAATGGTTTTGAGAAGAATTGTTGTATTGGTATCCATGTATGTTATAGCGTGTCCACACTGCGAAGGCATAAATCTCGAGCAACAAGGCTCCTGTCCTTGTCTCTTCCTTGAGCACTGCTGAATGCCATGACTAGTGCATCTTGTCCTTCATCGGTCCTGCAGCTAGTCAATTCGCCAGGACACGACTGTGAAGGAACGAAACAGACCACTTGACCGGGTGTGCCGACTTTTCGAGGGCCACTTTGACAGTCGTCCACGAGAACCGCGCCACAGAAGGGAATCCAAACGTTTTCTCGAGCGACTCCTCGATCCATTCTTTCGTTTTAGGGTCTAGACAAGGATCAAGTTCATTCAATCCGATGTTGGCAGGGGATGATCCAACCTGAGGGATATCCGCTCCCAAAGTCCCTTCCAAAGCCTTTGAGAGCGTCCGTGGTTTGATCATCGCCGTCGAGTTCTTCGAAACACCACTCTTCGAGGCAGGTATCACGAGTGACTTTGGCAGCCACACTTGCCGCGCCGACGATCTTGAACTTTGAATCTGCTTTGGTGGTCACTGTGAAGCTGATACCTGGGAAGACAGAGGACAGGTATGCCTCATAAGAAGAAGTGTTTCCGAGCGCGTCAACGTACACCTACGTGCACGCGTTCAATCTCTGCAGTACAGTGGGTGGGCGACACAGACCTCTGAGAGTTGAATACCACGTTGAAGCACCTCGCGAATGAGCTGGATGGTCGCATCTTGCGACTGTTTGTTCAGATTCGTCGGTGGCACTTTGAGCATGCCCCTCGATATCTCTTGTGGGCTGGATGGGCGAGATCAGGGAGGGCAGAGGTATCGCGTCTGTGTCGCACCTGATGACGCGCACGGCCCAGCCAAGGTTGACGGGGTCAGCGTTGAGCACGCCCAGCAGCTCTGTCCTCTTTTCCGGTGTGAGTGTTTTAGAGTCTGTAGATGTTGCGTGGGTGTCCGAGTCCTGGGCTCGTCGAGAGCCTGTGCTTACCTGCGAAGCCGAGCTCATCGAGGTCGTCCTTCCATGCGACGGGGCAGTACGCTACGCCGTATACGAGTGGGCCAAGGACAGGGCCACGACCAGCTTCGTCGACGCCGAGGATGTATGGGCCTGGCGCGGTTGGCGTTGGCGAGTGGTGTGAGTACGACTGGTTCATGTCAGCCTCCGTCGCTGTCAGCCGCAGCGATGGCGAGCGTTGAAATATCGCCCGGGCTTGTTCGTCGTCGACCATCGACACCGTCAACATGTCCTCCGTCTTCGCCAACCTCTGGTCGTTCCTTTTGACCCTCGTCCGCTCTTTACTCGCGCTCTTTTCTTTCCGTCGCACCTCCACCCCGAACGACGCCCTCGCTCGTGCCCATTCTCATCTCAGGCCCATCATCCTCACACCAAGGTCCATCGCGCTCGCCCACACCCAGCGCGTTCCTTCGGCCACCCTCCACGACAACGCGACCGCGACCGCCCCGAGCGACCCACAGAGGACCTCCCCAAGGCTCGACGCAATCGACCCCGAGCTCGGCCTACCCGTTGCTGCTTGTGATCTCCCAGGACCACCCGCCGCGAGCGCGGCAAGCTTCCGTGAAGGCACGCCCGATACATCTGGCACTGGATCTTCGTCGTGCGTTGCACCCCTCACACCGCCCGAGAGGTGTTACCTCGCCCCGCTCCCATCGGCCACCGACTGTCCTTACATCGAATCCTGGCCGACCAATGTTCCTGTCGATCGTAGCAAACTTCCAGGAAGTCCCCTCAGGGTGTCCATGACTTCATTCCCTGAGCCGATGGTGGCGCCAATAGGTTCCCCGCCTCCCGGACGCTGGAACCCGACATCGATTTGGACGAGCACGCCCCCCCTGAAGGACGACAATCCCGCCGTTCCCGATTCGGCCCACAGTTCATACGACCACCACAGGGACTCTTCCGCACTGGTGAATATCTCGCATGCACTCATATCTCGCTCGCAAAGTTCTTTCCAGCCCTACGATGGCGCTTCCCGCTCGTCCATGTCCTCCGATGCGAGCCCACTTGTCAACCCTGCCAATGGACCAGGCCCAACTCGCGAACGCCATCGCGCACAGGCACAAATCCCGCGGTCCAAGCACCACCCTTACCCGCGATTCCATCACCCTGACGCGTATGCTTGGCGTCATCACGGCGGCCGTTTGCCTGGCAAGGCGAACCGTACGCCTGAGCACCCTGGCTCCCGCTCACACATGGACCGCACCGGACGTGAGTGGTACAACGCCGACGCGTACGCCCCGTCGCCCATCCCCGCTCTCAGCCCGCCGCTCGCCGAGGACGAGGATTCAGAGGACGAGCTGCCGCTCAGCCGTCTCCGAGAACGCTTGGGACGTCGCGGCCTCGGTCTTCCTGGTGGCGCTGCGGCGCGCACGTCCATGGGGATATCCCACGCACACGCGCGGCACATGAGCGAGGGGTGTTTGCTCGCGATTGCCGAGTCCACGCCGACGCGTATCGGGCTGCGTACGCGATCTGGCCGCCATGCGATCTCGCTCGCGCTCGACGGCGATGGGTGCGATGTCAAGGACTGGCTCGAGGCGCTCTCCCTGCAATTTGCTTCTGATCGCAAGGGCGCAGCGCGAGCGCGCGAGTCCGCACCATCTGTCAAAGCGCTGGCAGTCTGAGGGTGGGTTCTCATTGCCAAACGTTTTGGTTTCAAAATCCTAAAACGGCTGGTTATAAGACTGTATGGGGTAAGCGACAGGTGTATGTTTCTGTCTTCTTTTATTCTGGGCTTGTCGAGTAGATCGGATCATGAGTAGGCTTGTATCTCCGGGTTGTCCTACCAGTGCGAACATCGTACCGAAATCGTGTTTCAATGGTCTAAATGGCCATAAGCGTAGTTGCGATACTTTTTAGTGCGGTGATTTCGGTGTGCCTGAG
>JBBPOC010001000.1:0-12139 GCA_038091235.1 Tylopilus rubrobrunneus | reverse complement strand
CCCCCTCTTTGCAGGAACTGCGCGTCGAGAGGTTCTTCAAGATTTTCACTGTCGGCACCTTTGAAGCTAGAATCAAGCAACGCAGGGGAGAGAGGTTGGCGTAGCAAGTACCTTACACTGGCTCGCTGAAATGGATCCATCGCGATGGTTTCGGGGAAACACCGACGCGAGATCATCGATCAGCTATACGAGCTCAAATTCACGACGATGATAGGTCCTCCACTGGCCGCGCGTTGGAGATCCGAGAAGAGGGGGGAAGAAGGAAACGGGGAGACCTGGAGCTCGTGAATGTCGTTGGCATCCCTCTGCATTTCGAGGCGGACCTGGCACAGCCGTTCATGCACCAGGGAAATTGAAGGTAGTGCGAATGAGCAAGTAAACTCGTCCGCCAACTTCAAGTGGGGAATTAGTTGGCTGAGTTAGTGTGCGTATGCGTGGATGGGAGGTGATAGGAGTGGTTACTGGGGACAGGTGGTTACCAATCGGAGAGGAGTTCTTTGCTTCAGGTTGGCGTATTGGGCGATGAGTACCTGCGCTCCGTCACCTGCTGGATGGTCTTGATTGCTCTTTGATCGCTTTCAGGACTCGGTGTCATGAACGAACGTAAAGTCATTGCTTCATCGTACCTGCGAAGCGAATAGGTCGGTCGTCGGAATTTTTCTGGTGTACGAGCAACCGTACGAATGTTATGAGTGACTAGCGAACCAGTGGGGCCAGCACGTCGAGCCCCACGCTCTCTGTAAGGTCAATCTCGTCCGCGACACGCGACACCCCTTGACGGTGATGACACCTCCGTCCTACTACCCGCAATTCCGTCTGTTCGTTGGCCACATTTCAAGGCCCACGAGCCAGCACGAAAACCGGGTGTGCGTGCCGGTATGAGACGAGTTGGGCTGGAGCACACCTGCACGTTAGGGTGAATGGGGGTAACGAGAGAACGGGGGCGTGTGTGTCAAGCACCTTGTTTGGGTGGGACGGTGAACGAGCAGTTGAACGAGCAGCGCGCTCGCACGTTGCACTGGTGGGCTTGGCAGCGGCGAACGAAAGGTGACGGGTGAATGACAGGGGAGGTAGGGTACAGAGAGGGTGGGGTAGTGAGGGGCTCTAGGAGCGCTGGTCCGGGCAGTGCGTAAATGCGACGGAAAGGTAGGTGAGGTGAGGTTCGCAGAAAGAAGGCATTGCCCGATCGTCATGTCACGCCTGTCACGCTTCAACCTGACTCGGACTCGGAATTTGGGGTCTCTTCCAACTTGAACTTGTAGGTAGGAGATATATCGGTCAGTCTGGTCTCACAAAGTACGACTAGGGCATTGACTGCGGGTGATGATTTGCGGTCGAATATGTCACCTCTAAAACGTGCAAACCCGGCCCGCCCGCCAGCGACTCGGACACCCTCCTGAATCCTTACGAAGAAGCATCGTATATTTTCCATGTCCCGCGAGTCGCGTGGCTTGCGGCGATCCGTCAATGGGCCCTCAGGAACTGTTATCAGGCCCAGGTCGGCAAGAAGAGCAAGACTGGATGAGGTGCTAGCTCACACCCGTTCTGACGCGCAACTTGAATGTATGACAGAATTGACAGCATTACATTGCATTCGTTTCGAAATACACGCACGAGTCAACACTTCCAAATTCATGGGTGCATGCATCACTGGCAAGATAGGTTGGGAGGGGAGAATCGACCCAAAGAAAAATAGAACAAACCGAGATTAGAAAAGAAAAACTACAACCACGCGTAAACTATGATAAAACAGTCCTTGCACTCGAGATCCGAGTCATGTCACCCTAGTACGCGAGTCAATGCGATCCTCTGTTTGGCAGCCAGTCTTTCGCTTCTTTGTGATCCACGCCGCTATCGTATACCCAGACAAGCTTGCTCTCGCGCATCCAGACATCAAGACCCCCGCGTTCTACTCATACAGTATCTGGTAGTTTTCTTCAAGTTGTTCTCTTTCCTTCCTTCCATTCACATGTCAATGACGCAGAGTTTGTTGACGAAATCATCTTTCTTGGACGCGCCGGTGACGACCTCTATTTATGCGAGCGCAATGGTGGTATTTTCAGGGTACTGAGACTCTGTCGTACTATAGGCGTGTACTCATATTCCCCCACATAATGTTCGACACGTCCTTCACAACATCCACATCCACCCGCGGACACTCGCGGATACCTATGATACCTATCTCTCATTCACAATCCACTATCTCATAGTTTTGCAGCTATCTCCCGTAGGTCAGTTTTCAAGATCTTATCGGTGGATATTTTCTATAAACGTTGGGCATAAACATGAGCAATGTCCGGATGGATCGACGTGAACCAGTTTACCGGGAGTTTGTCAACCACTTGCACCCACTCGGGGCAGGTAGATCCTGGCAAGCGGGCACGCGCGTGGCGCCTCAACTCTACCTCGAATCTCGCGTGATCCCCAACCCACGTCTGAACATAGTCTGGTCAAAGGATGACGAAAGCCATGGGACGTTCACCCCATTTTGGAAGACAACCGACACCTCGAGAACATGCGGATGGCTCGCAAGTTCTTCAAGATACTTAAGTCGGCATAGCGACACAATGGACAAATATGCCTTGCCCAGTTCTATTGCAAGGTTCGACGCATTCTATCATAGTATAAAATGACATCACAAAGTCGACACTACCGTACTTACCTCTCCGCTAGAGATAATGACGTCCTTCTTTCTATCCATGATCTGTACAGCACCGTTGGGATGCATCACCGCAAAGTCACCAGAGTTGAAGCACCCTCTCTTGCGGGTAACTTCGGGGTCATTGAAATACTGTACGATATATGTAAGAACGCGAAGCTTGACGAATGGTATGCCCCACCTCTTTCATGACGATGTTGCCTCGCGCCACGATTTCACCCACCGTGATTCCATTGCAGGGGAGTTCTTGATCATCTCCATGCCTAGGAGGATACACGACTCGGACGTTTTAAGCGGTGACAATGCTATGACCCTGGCGCGCCATCAGCTTTGCACGCTCTTCCTGTGATAACGATGCCCAGGCAGGTTGATCGTAACACCGCGTAAACGGTCCACAAGTCTGCGACCAACGGAAGAAGTAATTGCTGGAAAGTGACCAGCTAGCGCACCTCGCTTGGTCATGGGATCTTCAGTCAGACAGCGAGAAAGACATTGAAGTGAAACTCACGTAAGACCATATACATGGACAGGTTTAATACCAATTTGCTCTAACTGACCGACCAACCGAGCGGTGGGTGCAGAACCAGCGATAATGGCAGTAACAGGTTGCCATAAGAGTTGCCTAGCGGTACCGTTGATAATTTTGATCTAGTTCAAACCTGTTATGACGGGTGATGGCGTGTTGAAAAGAGAAACATGCCTGGACCGTGGGTGCATCGCAGTAGTGTGACACCAGAATTGAGTAGATGATTCCAAATTTGATGATAGTTGACTTGTCGGATGGTGATCTATGTGGCAATGTCAATGAGAAATGGGACTCGCACGATAAAAACAAACCTGAGTTGTATACGCAAGCACGTTGGCCCAAGGGTACGTCCATCCTGCAGTTTGGCTGCTGAGCGAATGCGTTGGGAGGCAGGAACACTGATCTCGCAGGGTTGTGATGACTCCTTTGGGCTAAAGCGACATCGGATGAGCGACAGAGAAATAGATATGACTGAGCGCACTCTGCCAGTTGTGTCCGAACTGAGATGGGAGTTGGGGTCATGGGCGATATCAACGAATGGTCCTTGGGGTGCGAGAATGGCTGGATGGCAAGCGAGCGCTTTTTCCGACTAGATGACCCTCAAAGATCCTTGTTTCGTTGAGATTCGGTACGAACGGTCACCGCTCTGCGTAGCAATGCATTCGTTCAGCAGTTCCCAGGCGACGCCCTGCACGTAGTGACTGCGTTCGGCTACCTCATGAACGCATTGACCTGTTGTATGTGCAACAAACTAAGTTTAGAAGAGAAAATATAGACGAAAAAGGAATCGAACCATCGAGTGCTATGAAAACGCGCGCGTAGCTGTCTGTGTTACCGGCAATATATTTCCCTGACGGGTTCCACGCGAGGTCATATACTTGCATGGTTGTGCACCTAATCCCAGTATGGATCATCGGATACTCTATCATTAGAGGGAAGAAACCAGTGGTGTGAATCACGACTGACCGAAATATTGTACGAGGTTTCCAATATTCTTTTTCACATTGGAGATCCTCGCAGTTGAGGTCACTCCTGTACGTCGCAGGTGGTGGTATACTCGATGGAGCCCAGAGAATGATCATTCTATCTGCACGCATTGGAGTGTTAAGTCAACATACCGACGATCGCCACGATATAGAACTTGCCATTTACAGCTGATGTGGTGAACTCTCCTGCGTCCGATACACACCCGAAAACTGCACGACGTTGACGGGCGCAGAGTGTTTAGTGAGGATCGGGTCACGATAGCTTCACTCGATTCCACGATGGATGGGGGGATAATGTTTGGGTGTATCGTCCATATTTTCGGGGCGCAATGAGTGACTCGGAGGGCACAAGCGCGTCTAAGTTGAGACGTCGACGTCTCAAAACGTTATTGTCCTCTCCTCCCGTCGCGAGCCCGCAGGACTGAGAAGCAATGGGGCGGGGACAGTTATATCTCATCAATGAGATCGACTGTCATGGTGCCACCACCATGATCCAGTGTCCCGTTGTCAAGTAAAGGTCCAACCATCGCGGCGATGTAAAGATGGGTAGCGGGGATGCAGACGATGGCGAGATGGAAGAAGGTGGGAACGAGCGTCCAACGGTGGTTGCACAACAACCCATGCCAGAGGATTGCGGTCGACAAAGCTGAACGCAGCAGCAAAATGCAGCGCTCTGCGTCAGAAAAAAAAAGATATCTTGGCGTATCTATGTTCTGCAGTGATCAGCGCAGACGCACGTTAGGGCGCGCGCACTGGAAGGTGCGTCGAAGGTGCATTGGTTGCGCGTCGCCGCGCTTGGGTCGAGAACGTGTCGATTAATATGTGTCGAACGAATTGGCGAAGGCAAGGAGGTGGTTGCTATAACCATCGCACTATCGTGGGCATGGGTGAATATAGCTCACTGAGAATAATCAACGACATACCTCGGGAGCTGTAGAAGCGACATGAGCGGGTCCACCAGCATGCCGAAGAAAGAAAGGGCGGGAATTTCTCTTGGAGCAGTGATCTTACCCATGTTCTCGAAGCTGAAGAGGGAGAAAGCGACAAGGGGCGTGAGAGTGTGTTGGCGATCTGGAAGACACGACTTCAACTTCTCGATTATACGGTTGAGTGAGTGGGCCTACCTGCCCGACGATCACGAAGGTGGCAACCAACGTATTGAACTTGCGATGCCCTCCAGCTCCTCCAAGAAGTACTTCTCGCGACCATTGGTCTTCACAACGTGAATACCTGCATGACCGGCTAGTGAGTAAAGTTGTGGTGAATCCAAGACTTCGCGGTGGGTCCTGGAGCGACGATCTCCAAGTCTCACGAATCCAGGAGCTTTGCGCATGAACACAGGGTCATACTAATGCCTCATCAAGTAAACGTAGAAAGTAGATCCATAGAATAAACCCACAACTCACATTGTCGTCGAAAGCATTTGCCGCTTAGTAGCAACTCGAAGGCAGCGCTGAGGTTTTGGAAAACGACAGTGACACGGACAAATAGCGCTCTTCTGATTTAGTAGAAGGTTCCCGCGGTCCCGTTTGCTTGGCGGGGACGGACAACAAGTTACCGCCTATAGCTAGTTTTTCCGCCACCGCAATGGTTGAGGTACGTCCGTCTTGACATAGCGCGTGTCTCACTGGTGCTCACCGCCTTACCCGGCCAGCGATCGCGTTCCGACTCGTAGCGTGCGCCGCCTGTTTCGCCGTCCTTCCAGCCTTGTATTCAACACTGTCCCCATCGAATTCGCGCCCAACGGCTCTCGACGTTCTGTGCACGCACGCGTACCCGCCTGCCCATCCGACGACGACGATGACGCGCCCCCACCTCGCCGACCTTCCCTCCACACGCAACGTCGATACGTCGACGCGCTCTCTCCCTCTCCCAGTCCTCACCCACTAGTGCTTTCCCCTCCACACGTGACGACAACGGCGCAACGATGACAATGACGTGCTGTTGCGCTCGTCCGTCTCTGGCCAACGCAATGACAACGACGTGCTGTGACGATCGTCCACGCATACTCCCTCTCCCTCCGAGTCACTGACGAACCGTGACGCGACGACGGCGCCTCACTTGACACAGACAAACGATCAACGTAGCATAGAATTGATAGCTTTGGGTACACAATTTGTCTAGTAAACACTTGGATATAGATGAGTAAGACTTGGCAGTGACAGTTCATTAAGTCGGTTGATTGCCAGTACCGCTTGTGTTCTCATCTCCGGTGTGAGACCTGGCATAGGATTCAGTCCATCCCTCACAGACCTGAACCAATCAAGAATTCGACGATATATTTCAATGAAATGTTCTCGGCGTCGTTTCGTGACCACGTGCGCAGTGAAACGCTTGTTTCGCAAAACGTCGGTATCCAAAACAGCAACAAGCTACAGCAGTACACAGTTAGATTATAATCGATAAGCCAGATACGCAAATACTTGCCCATGCCAAACCAAATGCAACCATTGCATCCGTCGCATGCGTGATCTCAACCCATACATCATGGCCAAGGTCTTCATGCTGCAACACACCAAGGAATCCAACCGAGTTCGGTTTTCGGAAAAGGTGATAGAGGAACTCATGTATTTCGGGCCGTCCAAACCAAATGATCTATAAATAGTGTGTTAGTGTACAACTTGAAGTCAGTCATTTATGTCGCTTACTGCCGGGGATCCGTCATGTCCAGGGACATGAACATGAAAGCCATGGAATGCATATCGCGCGTCCCACAGGAGATAACCATCCTGTGCTGCCCAGCTCAACGCTGTCTCTTTGTCATTGAGACTCCGCAGAAACACGATTCGCGGATGTTCAAGTCCGTCGTGGTCACCACTGGGTGCAAGAAGCTTTCTTGTACATTCGTAAGCCATTTGTAGAAGTACATCCCTGCTAATGGAGACCTGACTCGGGATGCATTCAGCAATTTGAAATAGGCAACGGAGGAAGTTACCTCTGCTTTGAGGGCAGATCGAAAGCGGCGATCTGCCCAGCTGGTACGGCAGGGACTTCCGTGAGCAATGATTGTCACTGTAATTTTTGTAAGCACTTGTCCTACCTAGACTGAACGGGAACATACCATTCTCTGGGATCCAAGCCTCGGGGTCAGGTTGTATACGGCGGACCATTGCAATGGCTTCTTCAATGCAGCGTAGGACTTGAGTTTGCGACCCGGCGCCCGGGGCACAGTCTATGGCACACAAGTAATACGTAAAATGACATGTAGCGTCCTCGTGGATTAGAAACCAATCAAAGGCATGTTGTTTCAGCGTTTCAAGGAAGCTTGCTGGTTGATCGCGTTATTCAAGTAGCGCGGGACGAGAGAGAATCAAAGTCTTACTGGATTGGGCATGTGTTGGGGGGGCAACGAGAGCCTCAGCCCCAACCAAATCGTCATCATCATCGCCATCGAATCCTTGCCCAACGTTATCTACCGCGACAGCGGCGTTGTAAGCGTGAGTTTCGGAGCTGTCGCTGGACGATTTTTGAGACTCACCTGAGGCCGTGGGAGGCCAAATGCCGGAGAGCGCGAGCGACGTACCACCGAAGTCGTCGGCGTTAACTTCGAAGTTCGTCGAAAGATTGGTGAAGTCGAATGGAGACTGCATTATTCCTCGTATAAGAGATGCTGGCCGGTGACGGCCACGGATGAAGTGTGCAGCGATGAGAGACGGTGGCTGGTGCAGTGAGGGCGTCCTCGCTTCGCAAACTGGCGTACATAAAGGGAAAGTGTCGATGCTGTCATATCGATATCGATATCGATATCATAGTAGCCGTGGACACCTTGACCAATGATAAAAACCGCTCATACGCTTAGTAAGCGGTTCCCGAATAATTTACATAACCGTGACGCTGTCCTACCAGAATAGGAGTTGGCAGCTTACCCACACAACTGAGCCCCCAACCCACCAAGTTCCAGCCTCCCCACTTTTCACTTCAGAGGACATCATGATGGAAGTTCAAAACCCAACCCTTCCGGCCTCATGCCCCACGCAAAGCCACCAACGTGTCGAGCCCTATGGCTCTTCTCTTTCCTATGGTACCGCAGGCCTGGAGACACCTGTGGAGTACCAGCCCATCCCTGGTAACTGCGCTTTCAGGGACCTCCTGGCTACCTCCCGCGTCCCCAAGTCCGGTACAGAATCTTCTCGGACCGGTGAAGATGCGAAAACCCGTAGGCGGGAAGAATACATAGCCCAACTACTCAAGAGATCTCAACGAATGGTCTGACTTTCTCTTAGTAAAATCTACAAAACTGACTGAGAAGACAGGGGGTAGGACCTGCCAATTTACCGCAACGAAAGTCGATCAATGAGGTACACGCAGAGTACGTCTACGCACTCTCTAGGAAGAAACTCGCGGTGCTTTCGCTAGCCGCGGAGCAGACAGCCTGTGAAGAGTCTGAAGCCGTGCTGCTTGAAGCATACGGTGCAGAGCGTCTGAAACATCTTCGTGACACCCACTACGTTACAGACGACCCTAAATCGGCTACTGGTAGATTCTTTGACGCTGTCTCCAGCGTCCGTTTTGATCCGTTGGAGTTGTAGGCCATACCGGTAAGTATGTTCTTTTACGCTCACGAACCATACTCAGACATTTTGTGAAGCAGTGGTGAGCTGGGCTTGTTGTACCACAAGATATGTTATACTTTTTGACGGACACTCGTTTTAACTATTCTGCCCCACCGTTAAGGAGCAGCTGTTGTATTGGGCCCTTCTCCCCTTATAATCTTGGAGTTGTATAGAGCATTAGCTTTCTTGAGCTTTGCGATACTTGCTATTTATCAAACCCCGAGTATTACTTGTAACCGAGGATCCGAGTTTGTATGCTTCTGTCTTCTCGCGACGTCCGTTTTGCGTCCCGACAAATCAAATTGTTGTTTTACTCCCCACGAGCAACTGTTTATGCACTATGTCCGAGTCACGGTGTTGCCGTTTGGCTTCCCATTGCTCTTAGAGTCACCCTGACCGTGTCATTCAGGTGTATGTAACAGTGACCCGGCGGCAAACGATTGAGCCGAGCTCCCGACACTTCTGCTATGGCCCATCTGTGGTAACTCGAAACTTCATTCCAGATCTCTGAAGTGGGATCATGATGTCGAACCCCTTGCTCCAGGTTTGCGTTTGCGGTCGCTCTTTTGGTGACCCAGGTGCCTTCAAGAGGCACGAGAAGAATTGTCACAAGGGGAAAAAGCGCCTTTCAAGCGTGCTAGCAAAGGCAAAGGAGCTTTACCAACGAAAAAAGGCTCGTATCCAAACTACTTCCGAGTCCAGGTGTGACTCTCCGGTGGTGGACGACCCAAATGTTGGGCTCTCACCTGATTTGGGGGTGAACAGAGAAGGCACAGATTCCGGCGTAAGTCAGGCTGTTTTTTTTATGTTGATCGGCTCTGGCATATCGCACAGGACCCACCGCAGCCTGTAGCTGTGGGCATTGAAGATGACGATGGCATGTCTCTCGCGCAACGTCGCCCGCGACGGCTCAACCGACGCCTACCCCTTCGTTTCAGAGACGCGTTGCCAGAGCCTCTGATGCCTCTGCCCCCGGGTGTCACGAGTATTGCGCAGCAAGCGCCTATGCCCATACCTATTTCCGTTTCTGCGCCTGCTCCCAGCTCTAGCCCTCCTTCGAGTTCCGTAATGGAGGGTTCGGTGGTCAACTCGATTTTTCCATCGATTCGCCGCGTTTTCAGAACACAGAAGAACAAATTCAGCCTGTACCGAGTCTACCATACCGAGTCGATCCCATCTCATGACCCCGACGATCCATTCTCAATCGCGAACGAATGCGTAGACGCAAATGCTCCAACAAAGCAACGTTTCAGTGTATCAGAATCAGAAAACCCCTTCTATCCGTACCCGAACGAGAACTCCATGCAGCTAGGACATTGGTATTGGAACCAAGGGGCCCAGAAGTCCAAAGAGAGCTTCCGCGAACTCCTTGATATTGTTGGTAGTGAAGGTTTCCGTCCGGAAGAGGTCGCGAAGACAAATTGGCAGGCCGTGGACAAAGCATTGGGTCAAAACCAGTTTGATAACCAACTGGACGCAGGTGACTGGTTAGATGAAGATGACGGATGGAGGCGCACAGTAGTACCAATTTCCGTCCCTTTCCACGGTCGTTGCCAGGAACCTGGACCCAAAATCTACGACATCCACGACTTTTACCACCGCTCGTTAACATCAATCATTCGCGAAAGGATCTCTGATGCGTCATACTCACCCCAGTTCCATTACGAGCCTTATGAGCTTCGTTGGCATCCATCGCACAAGGAGCATGATATGCGAGTTTACGGAGAGCTCTACACCTCCGATGCGTTTATCGAGGCCCACCGACAGCTGCAAGGGTTACCTCCCGAGCCTGGATGCGACCTTCCCCGGGCCGTCGCCGGCATAATGCTTTCGTCCGATTCCACTCACCTCACATCATTCGGACATGCAAAACTCTGGCCGCTGTATCTCTATTTTGGGAACGAGTCGAAATATCGACGGTGTCAACCTTCCTGTAAGCTCTGCTGCCATGCTGCGTACTTTCAAACGGTGGGTATTCACCTCCTTTTGTAGCTGCAACCTGACAAAGTATTCTTCCCGAAGCTTCCCGACGACTTCAAGGACTTCGCCACTCAGTTCTATGGAGGCAAAGCGCCAAGTGATTCGTTTTTCACGCATTGCCACAGAGAAGCCTTCCACGAACAGTGGAAGGTGCTACTCGACGAGGAGTTCCTACATGCGTACGAGCATGGGATAGTGATCAAGTGCTGTGATGGGGTCACCCGGCGCTTCTATCCCCGGATTTTCACGTACTCTGCTGACTATCCAGAGAAGTACTGACGAAAACTCGATCGTCGATGCACTTCACTCATTGTTTCAATCAGGATCTTGATTGCCTCCATCCGCAATCTGGGAAGGTGTCCTTGTCCTCGCTGCCTGATCCCACTCTCACAGGCAAGAGAATTGGGCACTGAGAGCGACGTTCGTCAGCGAAGGTCCTCCATCCGTGCCAACACTCAAGAGAGACAGGAAAAAATTATAGCCGCCCGAAAACTAATCTATGAGCAGAACTATGCAGTTGACAACGCTCAGGTTGAGGCACTCCTTAAAGGCGAGTCGCTAGTCCCGACATCGGTATGTGGCTGTTCGCCTAATTCAAAACAAACCTGGTAATCTCCCACGATGTCGTAGAATGCCTTCATTGAGAAACTTTGCACAACGGGTTTCGACCTTTTTCGCGTTCTAGTCGTCGATCTACTACACGAGTTTGAGCTTGGAGTCTGGAAGGCCATTTTTATTCATCTTCTTCGAATTCTTGATAGCCTGAAAGGGAATACTCTGGGCGAGCTTGACCGACGGTAAGATCACTCGCATTGACCAACCTATACCCTCCTTATTGTTGTGTACAGCTATCGTCAAGTACCCAGCTTTGGTCGCGATACTATTCGGCGTTTCTCTCGGAACTCCTCCGAGATGAAGAAAATGGCAGCCCGAGACTTTGAAGATCTGCTCCAGGTTTGGTCCGTCGTCTTCTCTTAGAGCTTCGCTTACCTGTACTCGAAAATCTCAGTGCGCCATCCCCGTTTTCAACGGGCTTTTGCCTGAGCCACATAACTCCAATGTGCTCAGGCTTCTCTTCGATCTCTGTACTTGGCATGGTCTTGCAAAGCTGCGGATCCATACGGATGAAACGCTTCAAGTTATGGACGATGTGACAGCAATTCTTGGGGCCGAACTTCGTTCCTTTCAGTCAAACACCTGCTCCTCCTTTTCCACTAAGGAACTCAAGCGAGAGGCAGAGGGACGTTACCGACGCCAGGTTCGAACAAAGACTTTGAACGGCCAATCCTCTAAAGAGAGTGTACGGCCTGCATGCGCACGCCACGAAAAAACATTGAACCTTCAGACCTACAAGTTGCATGCCCTTGGCGATTACACGGAGACCATCAGGCGATATGGCACCACGGATTCGTACTCAACCCAATCGGTGAGTTAT
>JBBPOC010000999.1:0-12157 GCA_038091235.1 Tylopilus rubrobrunneus | reverse complement strand
AACAGTCTGACCGGGTCTGTCCAAGGCCACCCTCGTGCACTATTCTTCCAAGCTCAAATGCGGTGTGGCCAACTTTGGTATCGGAAACTGGGTGACGTTCCTTGAGAACACAGCCCCGGTGCGACGCGCAAACAGACGTCTCGAGTACGGCGACGAGTCGGACCCCGTCATCCGAGCCTTTTTGGAGCGCATCTCGCCTCTGAACAATGCAGACAAAATCCGCGTACCCTTGTTTATCACGCACGGCGAGACGGACACGCGGGTGACGGTGCACGAGGCGGTGGCCATGTACAAGCTCGTGCGAGAGGCGCCGGGGGGAGAGGCACAGATGGCGATTTGCGAAGGCGAAGGACACGGTGAGCGTCGGATGGTTCGGTCACTCTTCAAGTTGCTCGGTCGTGGCTCATACATTGGCGATAGGGTACAGACAGAAGAGCGTCATTGAGTACGTGAATGCGGCAACGATCGACTATTTGAAGCGGTTCTTGCTGTCCTAGTCGGTGCTTCGCTTCGCCTGGCGTTCTTGCATAAACAGTGATCTGGCGTATGTAGCGCTGCTCAAGCTAGTCGTTTGTAGCGTGCCACTGGATAAATTACAGGGTATCTCTCACTGATACTGTGTGGTGTTTCGCGAAGGTGACGGCCATGGACGATCGTTAACGACGCAGGATGGCGCACTCGATACTCCTCAAACTTTCGAGCCAGCAACGAGCGTGCGAGAAAGTGCGAAACACAGGGCTCGGAGAGAAGGAAAGTCTTGGGCACTGTCGGGTACGACAACGTGGAGAGCCAGGTCCTGGACCCGCATTTCATCTCCTGGCGTGTGCCCGGCGCCGTCGCGCTCTGTACGTATGAAGGCGGCGTGTAGGGCTGTGTGGGGAGCCATCGCCACTGGTCTACCACTGTACTGGTTGACGCTCGTAGGGTTTTCATCAAGATGTCCGCGGTGATTCCAGTGCCAGAACGTGTTGAGTACGAAAGAACCTCCTATAGGGATGCGAATCGGGAAAGTTCTTGTTGATGGTACGCGCGTGCCAAGTGACGTGATCGAGACTGAGTCGCATGACTGCGACTCTCGAGAGGGCCTCGTCCCATGGGTCATCTTTTAAAATAAATGAGATCATTAGGAAATGATTGACAGTTACCGTGGCCAGACTGGTGAGGGGATTTCGCATCCGAGGCAGGATTGTCGCGAGAAGTTCTGGGAGTCTCGCAGTAGCCTATCCGTATGCATCACATTTCTCTTATGTTCCCTGGACGATCGCCGACAGGAGCGGAAAACGTTTTCGATGGGCATACAGCCATGACACACCTCGGAGAATGTGGCGTGAATTACACCCTTATTCTACCGGAGCTTGGACTACAGCCTGGCTGCGGAACGAATTACCACGTGTATGAAGTTTCTCGTCAGAAATTGCTTGGAGAAAGATTCGGATGTGTCTGAGCAAGGATCATTTCTTGTGCGCATGGAGAGACTTAACCCTAGGATTGAAATTTCAGACTGACCGTGACGGCTTGATAGTTGAAACCAGAAATTTGAAAGTTGCTGAGGGTGAACCTGAACAGATCGCAGGGCTATGGGTTGCCCTCGCGACCTGAATCACCGAGCGGCCATGCGAACCGCAAGTCAAAGTAACTGACTTGAGAGTACCGCAGCATTTGAAATCCTAGGGATGGGGGTATCTGTCAATGGTCAGGGGCTCGTCACTGCGCGCTGATACGGTCAAGTTCCCACGTTGAGCACACACGCTACATACACGAGCATGTCGAGCAATAACACCCTCAACGACCCAAAAGACTCTTCGCGGGAGACAAGACTCACCCTTCCAAAGTCATGGAAAGCAGAGTCTGTCGGTACGTCGACCAAGGCTTTTTGAGGTCGTGTATTTACAACCAGCTCGCAGACACGGTGGGCTCGTTGGGTATGTTCTTCGCTGGGATGGTAATGGTAACAAGGAACAGGTACGTTGATTCATTGCCGCAGAACGTCATTATTCACCTGTCGACGCATCATGTCTCAAATAACCGATCCGCGGTTCATTTCTCGTAGATACGTTGCATGGCCTGTTCTCATTCTTGCTATTAACGGGGTCATCAACCAGCACCCACTTCGCGCCAAGGAAGGCGGAAGTACGCCCTGGGCCACCCTTATGTGAGTGACTAGCATTGTTTTCCGCACAGTAGCTCCACCCGGATCATGGATTTCCATGAACAACATCATAGGGTCTTTTTTTCCCTTTCTTTCACAACCTTGTTTCAATGTTTGAACCGAGGTTCATTTTCCCTCGATGACGTGTTTGAGCAGCACGAGCGCTGCTCCATCCAAATTTTTTGTGGACAATGTGTTGCCGCGCGCCACGAGGATGAACGTCATGCGAGGGCACGTTCAGAGTCCTTCCGAGTCATGCGCGGATCCAGAGGGCTGACTGGCCGACCCTCGGTGGTGAGGTGACACAGCATCTCCCACCTATTCCCGCCTCGGCGTGCTGTCCAGTGCTTTTCTCCGTCCACTGACGAGTGGTTCCGCCCCACATGAATGACGCTGATGTGACACGACTGTTCTCGCAGGATGGCGCTGTTCGGGCTGGTTGTGTCGCATGTGCCGTTGTTCACGATCACCGATCCCACCACGGGAGCAATAGTTTTTTCATAGAAGGGGTAGCCTCGTGTCACGTAGGGGTACTTGTGTATATATACATACGAACCAGACGCGATGGTGTTGCTAGCCGTTCCTTCCTATACAAGGTCACGTGCGAGGTGGGTTCGAGGACAAGGTCGTTTTGTTGTCGAAGCACTCATTTCGATGCAGCATGTCGACCACGCACTCGACACCGCCATGCAGACCCTCCATCGACACCTTCCTCAACACCCCTCCTTACGACGACGCTCCTCTCTCCGCCATGTCCTACACAACCGCCAACACCTCTCCCGTCGACGACGACGACGGCGATGACGACGCTCGAATCGTCGACCCAACACACCGCGACAGCAGCGGATCGTCCTCGGCCGACTCTGATCTTACCGTGCGGTTAGAGAATGTCGGATCCTCATATGGTGTCGTCCAGCAGAGATATCTCCGCTCCGCCGTACCTACGCCGTACTACACCGCGCATTCTACGCCCGAACCAGAGCTACTCCATGACGGGCCACAGGCCGGTCCTTCCCGTCTCCCTGTCCTCGATACCAACATAACTCTACCACTACCACCCATCCTCTCTGCTAACCCCCACGCTCCTCTCTCAGTCTCAATCCCCCATGTATCACGCGACCCGCCGTCTGTCCGCCCACCCTCTCCTACCCCGACAGCAGACTTTTCCATGATTTCACCCCCCAGCAGTCCAACATTCTATCAGTATGCTTCCCAGTTAGCCGACGACCCCGACGCGGATCTATTTCGTTCCCCTCACATTCGTGCCACGGCGACACTACCGTTTCTCCGCTCCAACGCGATTTCTGTCGCAGGGTCATTTCATTTCCCTGCGAACGGCCGTTCACAGAGCATGAGCCCTAACGTGGGCTTAGGGCCTCTCGTCGCCAAGCACAAACGCGTCAGGCCAGGAATATCACGCCTTTGGGAGTCCATCGCTTCTCCCGCCAAGGGCTCTCCTCACCCTTCGTCCTTGCCTCAAGATCCACGACTCTCCCCGATACCCGCCGTTCGTGCGAAATCGAGTCCGATGCCCGGCTTTTCTGCAGTGCGAAGTAAAACATCACCCATGATGGGTGTTGGGCGCAAGTTAAAAGAAAGGCGTCGTATCAAACGCGTCAGGCGAGGTTTGCACGAGGCCGGTACTGACGTAGACTATGGTGCCCTGGACCCCCTCGACGGTGAAGAGGGTGAATTGGTTGGTTGCACCTGTAGCGGCTGGGGAGACGGCGCATGCGTGTGTGGATATGGGTATTGGGATGTCAATGACTACGGGTACCCTCAGGAACCAGAATGCTCGCGAGGTGGAGGTCAGCTTACCGCGCACTCTATTCCATCAGTGCTGACACGACCATTTTGGTCAACAGAGACGAAGATCCCGACTCCCCTTACCCGACTACCCCCCGAGCTTTTTCTCCAGGTTCTTTCCTACCTACCACTACGCAGCATCATCGCAATTTCCTCAACTTGCAGAGCATGGCGTTCCCTCGCACTCGACAATGGCGTCTGGTGGGGGCTTTGGAAGGCACGAGAAGGCGTTCCTCGTGTACCCAGTCACGCCCCCAGTCAATGCTCAGAATTTGGCCACCGCGCCCAAGACTCCCTCGGGAGTTTCGGACGCCGATATCGTGGCGTCAGGGACGAGGGTATCTACGGCCTCTCAATGCCTATCACCGAACACGAGCATGACAGCGAACAGTGGGACGAACCGAGGGGTTGGGCCATCAACTTCGATCGCGCCAATAAAAAGCTCAAGGAGACTGTGAGGCTTGGGCACGAGGGCGCTGGTAAAGGGGTATTCATATTCCCTCCCAAGAAACCCCAAGAAGACGATGCTCAATCTTTGGGTGCTCCACCTGAGGAAGAAAGTGAAATCGAGCATGAAATCAAGAAACAAGAGGTGGTCATACCACCAGAGCAGCAACCGATATCGAGACAAGCTCCACTCATGCTCAATTGGCAGAACCTATACCGTGGCCGGTCAATTCTTGAAGAGCGGTGGCGAGATCCTGAAGGTGAACCCCGTGTGCTCAGAATCGATGGCCACCGGGACAGGTGGGTCGCTTTGATATTCACCCGGGCAATCACTGATGATTCGTCAGTGTCTACTGCCTTGACTTTGATTCATCACGCATCATCTCCGGTTCACGAGACCGGACGATCAAAGTTTGGTGCATCAAGACTGGCAAATGTGTAGCATCCTTTGAAGGTCACACAGGCAGTGTACTGTGCCTTAAATTTGAACGTGACTGGGATCTGGGAAGCGACGGGGTCTCCCGCGGCTTCATGGTCAGCGGGAGTAGTGATTGCACGGTGTGTGTCTGGGATCTCGTCTCCACACCTGTGGGGTCCGGGGAGAGAGCCAGCCGGCTAGGAAAATTGAGAGAATCCTGCGCCATCGCGCCTGCAGGGAGTTTCGGCCCTCCCAGGAAGATTTCTGCGGAGATACGCAAAGTTCTCCGAGGGCACTCGGGAGGCGTCCTGGATTTGAGAATAGACGAAAAATGGATTGTCTCCTGGTAAGTTATTTCCGAAAATGTCGGACTGACACTATTCTTATCCGACATAGTTCCAAGGATGCTTTAATGCACGTTTACGATCGCAAGACGTTGACTCTGCATACTGTCCTCCGTGGGCACGAAGGACCCGTGAACGCCGTTGGGCTGGAGAACGGCCGAGTTGTTAGCGCAAGCGGCGATGGGAAGATGATGCTTTGGGACCTCGAAACAGGTGAATGCATCCGCGTCTTTGAAGGGCACGAAAAGGGACTCGCATGTATTGAGTTCAAGGCACGTCCTCCCCATATAGTCATATTGCAGATGTTCATTGTCTTTCCAGGACGGCCTTATCCTGAGCGGATCCAACGATTGCACAATCAAATTATGGCGTGCCTCAACCGGCGAATGTCTACACACGTTTGCCGGACATACTTTGCTGGTCAGAGCGCTTTGTTTTGATCCCAAGACGGGTTACATCGTGAGTACCAGCTACGATAAGAGCGTCAGAATCTGGGAATGGCATGGGGAAGCGAGTGTCTGCCACCCTGGCGCTGAGTCAGCCTCCCGGAAAATAAAGGGCGTGGGCCGGTTGGTCCGAGAGTTTAGGAACCTCCACGCCAGTCATATTTTCGACGTCAAGTTTGACGTGGGCAAGATCGTCAGGTAAGCTGCTTGTTGCGCTGGTCTGTCAGAGCTGACGAGATCCCTCTCGTCAGCACGTCACATGACCAAAAGATTGTGGTGTTGGATTTCTCGTGCGGTATCGAGGGCGCCGAGTTGTTTGCGTGATGAGGGCGCTTACGACGTGATGGCGCGTACTGTTCCTTGTTTTTTTTCTTCTCTCTCTTTTGGATTGCCCATTTTCCCCCCGGTTTGGTGGGGCTCACGCATGTCCGTGTGAGCCCGCAATCAGGAGCGACGGCGCTTCACAATCACCGGAGACGTTTAATGACGGATCCGGCGTGTCCTGGTGGACGTGGAAAGCACAGCAGTATTATTCTAAACGGACCCCTTTTTTGCATCCGTCTTCTTTTTTTTTTTGCTTTGACTGAGGGCTCACTGGGACGTTGGTTTTTATTTTGTTCTTGCATCTGTATTTAATCGCATCATCAAGAACACTTCTGGCATTTTTTCCCTTCTCTTCTTTTTATTGCTGTTGCTCTCCGTGTATCATACCTACTCTGGCATGTTCTTGTTTTGGTTACTGGTATAACTCCGGCTTGACTTGCAAAACAACTATGTATATACCGGACGGGCACTAAAGTCACTCCAGACCTTAAAACAAACCCGACCGAACCAACACTGACATGGTTATTTGTCTTTCATAGCTATAATATAAAAACAGGATGATGGATGACACGAGCGTACTTGAGATAAATGTTGCTATTAAAAAAAGATGGAATGACATGGATCGTGTGTGCACATGGATCAAGAGGATGAGATGAATGTAGGGAAACATGGAGATGCGTGCGAGAGGACAAAAACGAGACAAGAGACCGTTACAAGAGATAATGTATACATACCACAATCTAATTCGCCCAACACGGGTCGGTGGACTATTAACCACTGCGGGCCCGACCGTGTTTTTTGATGGTGACGCTAACGCGGCGCGCATGGCCGACTTGTTGGTCTTTTGGAGGGTGATAAGGGAACTCGTGCTCTGGCGGGACCGAAGGCCAGCGTCTCGGTGCCGTCCAGGCACGATCGCTGTTCAAAGAGGGCGTGGATGAACATGACAGCGGAAAAGCATCCTGAATAGGCGATATTTGGTAGTCCTCGAGATGGGGGATGACGGGCAGGTCGATGGGCATCATGGGGTCTGAGCCAAAAGGATTGAACGAGGTCCGCGTAGCAACACTCGTCGATTGTGTGGGATCATCATAGTAGCCTGTCGGCAAGGTAGGAGGTGCATTGTAAGGGTATATGGAAACCATCGCCTGATTGTATGTGGTTGGGTGGAGGGGGATTGGATATATCATCGGAGGCGGCGTGGAGACAGAAGGTACGGACGCGGAAAAGTACGTCGTGCCGTTGACCTCGTATGACCCCGACGGGAGGCGAGTCTGAGTTTCGCTTGTCGGGATACTCGGGGCTTGACATCGAAGCGGGAGATAGCCACTGCACGGCATGACCGATGGAGGTGCATTAGCGGGGATGGGTCCGGTGGGGTGATATGGGTGATATGGTAGCCAAGTGTAGTTGGGCCAATACATGGACTGGTCTCGGGTGTCTTTGGGAGCGGCGGCAAAGTAGGTAGAACGTGGGGACGAACGTGGTTGCATCAAATCGGGTTCAGTGGGGCGTAGAGGCTGTGACTGCCCCTGCGCGATAATCGGCGGAGCTGTTGGCTGCATACCCATTAGAACGCCACCGCTGATTGTTCTCCCTCCTGTGGTTGCATCAGTGGCGAATGGGTGTGCTCGTTCTGTCTTTGCAACACCCTCAGAAGGTAATGCAGCCACATCATGGTGACTATCAACCAGAATTAGAATGCCCATGAGTGGCATCTACAAATGGAGGCTTACAATCGACAATGTTCTCCGGCTGGACACCATCCTCCTGTGCGAACGAAATGTCTACACGGGAATTTCTTTCGTTTGATGGACCGCTTCGTCAATGGCGTCTCGTCCAAAGGGGTAGAGTCAGACTTGGAAAGTAGGAGAGGCGTCGTCGGTGATAGATCTTCGTCCACAAGCTGTGGTCCTTGATACGGCGGCGGTGACCGCTGTAACATCTTTTTCACCATCTCTTGCTGGTTGGAGAGAGCAAGTAGTTGTGGCAGAAAAAAACGATTCCAGTTGAAGAGGTGTGGTGCGGGAGCGGAACAGGAAGGGTTGGCACTCGGCGCGGGATGGAAGAATTTGCACTTGGCACCAAAAGGGCAGTTTCCGCTGGCCAAATGTCGACACAGCCTTGCTTTTGTAGTGATCAGCCCTCGTCCTCCCTTTGATTGGACCTGGAAAACTCACTGCGATATTTCGACTGACGTAGCGACGTCGCACTTGGATTGTTCAGGATGCGCATCATCAGAGCACAAAGGGCGTCTCAACAACCGCGCGACACAAGGACGAGACACGGACAAAGGATGGGAAAACGGGTGGTCTCGGGAGCGAAAATGATACGAGAGGTAACGCATCTGACAGACACGAAAGAAACGCCTTTTAAAAGACGAGATGTGGTCTACACGTGTGCAGCACGCGATTATCCCAGCCGGTGGGGCTATAGCCTCCTATTGTCCAAGTTGCGTTCAAAGACGCGAGAAATGCAGCCCTTGAAACGGTATGGCACAAAGCGTTCGACAACCGAATTCGAGTAGTGCACGACAATGAACTGTGTGGAGACGACGGAGTCAAAGCGACCCGGGTCAGCCGTAACCAAGCGATAGTGGACCATTGGCGGTGGTCGGTGGAGACATTATGAGTGGAGGCGGGACTGACATCGAGGCGAAACTTGACGCTTGGTGAACGAGCAAGGTTAACCTGGAATGTGTGCTCGTTCAATTCTGCGAACCTCCATTTCCATCACGTAATCAACGGTCCGGGATGGCAGTGTGCCTTGCTGACTCAGCAAAGTATATGATGGGAACATGCATCGTCGTGATGGCGCCTTGAGGTTTCTCAGCCAAGTAGCCTTGTAGGCACGACAGTGAGTAGTCACCATGAAACCCTCTTGTCACCCAACGAAACACGTCTCCCTCCCAGGCTTTCATTCTGACTCAGCCTAGCGAACCTGTCAATGGCTCCCTCATGCACGTTCACGTCATCTGGTGATTTTCACAAGGTAGGATAGTAGATTGATGCGAACCTCGCAAATAAAATAGCAAGGAGGGGAATACAGCGGTCCTGATACGGGCTGATAACGC
This sequence comes from Tylopilus rubrobrunneus, assembly GCA_038091235.1. NCBI lineage: Eukaryota > Fungi > Basidiomycota > Agaricomycetes > Boletales > Boletaceae > Tylopilus > Tylopilus rubrobrunneus. The sequence continues at coordinate 3,150 of JBBPOC010000999.1, read as the reverse complement.
AAACAGCGCAAAAAAAAGCAATGAAGAACGATACCCCTGACAAGAGGGCGGCATCGGATGTGGGGTTGTCCGTGGTTATGCAGTGAAAAGCGACCATGCTATAAAATCGATAACGAAGATGCGCTCAGCGACAAAGCGGTATCCAATATCTCCCTATGACAAGGCTTTGGATTAATCAGAGCCTCATCGGGTATCTCTATGAATACCGAATGGCGCACAGCGCACATTAACAAAAATATTATAGAGGCAGTGCCATCGTCTGGGACATCAGAGAGGCGCTGTGGCCCACCGGGTCGACCATGTGATGCGTACGTTTTCGCGGCGGTAAACCTGTGACGTCCTGGAGAACTGGTGTAACCTCAAAGGGTCAGATTACCCCAGTCCTTGACAACGCCGAATACACACCCTGAATGTCAACCTGACCACCCTGCTCCCAGCTCCGCGAGTGCTTGCGCTCGTGCTTGTAGGAGTCGCTTGATGATCGCATCTACTCAGCAACTTCAGGTTCTTCAAGCAGACGCACACAAAAGGTTCCCTACCTCGGACTGAGGTATCGCCTCTAGTCCTCCAGAGTATGAGTTCGACACGTCCGGTTGCCTCCAATCGAGTGGCCTAGGACTATTGTGTGTCATCATGTCCACCGACGGCCTGCGTTCCGCCAGATGGTGTGACGAATACTGCCAAGACATTGCGTTAACCGGCCCATCTCGCCCGATGCAATAGCCTAGCCCTTACGTCTTGTTGATTGTGTTGCGCATGCTGCTGTGTATGTTGGGAATTCCGAACGTCCTCTTGAGGCAAGGACGGGTGACGTGCATATTCTTTGTCGCGATCTTGTGAGAACCAAGGCGAGGCACGGTGTCTGAATGCCCATGTTACGTACCGACGGTTGTCTGTGTTCGTGAGAGCAACGCAGACACTGATTAAGTCATTTAGTACATTGTTCTCGCGCCCCTTGTGGCATCGCACTTACTCAATTCGTCACGATGCTGTTCGGCAAGGACGACTTCTCGCCTCGCACGCCCCTCCGCTTCCACACATGCGGTATACCGCTGGAATGCTTCCTGCGTGTGGGATTGCGCCCGTGATAACGTCGCCCTGGCATCCTGCAGGAATTGGCCTTGCAGTACAGTCAAACCTCGGCACGGTGTCATATGATCGGTGTCAAATGGCCGCTGACCTGATGCCTGGGCCTCTTGTATCAGCTGTTCGCAGGTCGCCGCGGATGGCGAAGACGGCGGTCGGATGAGATGTGGGCGGTGCGATGTCGCCGGCGAATGCGCATAACTCGGGCTGGAGACGCCCGAAGTGCTGTCTAGACGGACGTATGTTACAGATACACCCCAACCACCGCCGAGGAGGAGGATGAGGACTGCATACCTGGCTGCAAGCGTGCCATTTGGTCGACCAGGCCGGTGGGTGGGTAACCTGGGTCAGACAATTCAGGCGTGGACACTTCCATTGACTCTTCTATATGGGGCGGCTGCGCATTCGGCCCGAGGTGGCGAAGACGTGGATTGTGAGGGATTCCCGCATTATGTCTCTCGATGAACTTTCGTAGAAATGTCAGTTCGATATCATCTGGCATGACATATGGAGGTCCCTGAATGTCGCCTTTTTGCATGAGGACCTCGAGATGCGACATTGTTTTATCTTTGAGTTGTTGTAGCCATTCGTGTAGCTCCATATGGTCCTGGTCCGCACGAGCGTCACTGTGCGTCGAACACGAGAGAAGAGAAGCATCGTCAGTGACAAGGAAGAACGCCACGTGAGTGGGTACTGACTAGTCCTGGCGTCTCCGCGCTTTTCGCCAGTATGTTTTGGTGAGCTTGAGGGCTCGGTTCACCTCGTTGTCGAGCGTGCGGTACCATTCGCTTGAGCGTCGGTTCAGCTTGACGGAGAGCACGCCAGGCTGGACGCGTAGCTGCAGCACACAGCGGCCTTCCTGGTCAGGAGGACCCAATGCACCCTTTTGACCTTGATTACCGCGGGTAGCGCCCCTCGAGACATTGCCCAACTCGGGCCAGGGGAGGTCGTCGGGTGTTTGCATTGGCGGCGCTTAATCTAGGACGGTTCGTGATCGTGTACGGCCTTGCAGCTTGAACAGCTGAGCAGCAGGGGGGCGAAGCCTAGAACCTTGGAAGGAGCTGACAGAAGGCTAAGGAGGGTATAATGGTAGGGGTGGAGTTAGCACTCCTGTAAGACAAGTCACACAACGTTCTTTATAATCGTGATTAGTACAAGGTGCACTTGGTCTTGACCGCACTTGCCTTAGCGATGCCGCATTCACTGGCAGCACCGCCTCTAAATTAACAAGGCATCAGGACCCCCTTTGTCCGGGTGACATATCAACATACTCATGGACCCTCGTGAGTTGATCTCCTGACACCCTGTTTGACAGGCACTGGGGAAGTCGTTGCAAGGGTGGGTGAGATCCTGGATTGTCGGTGCAACTTAAAATGGACAAATCTCACGATCATACATCACTCACGGCACCCATGGGCCGAAAAGCACTTATTGGCATGGACTATCCTATTCTTGTAATCGTACAAGCGCTGCATTTGGGCATTCTCCGACATGGTGGTAACCCCATCAACAGCTCCGTCGTCGTGATGTGAACGAAGCTGAGCTTTCAGGGTCTCATCTCCGACGACAGGCGCTCGAACTTGTACAGCTGCTCAGCGGTATCACCTTTTCGTCATGCCGGAAAGTCGACACCCTGCGCCAACGGCGCAGCATCTGAGAAGTTAATAGTGCATGCGCTCCAACGTACATATTGCTTCCATGCATCACCGCCGGACTCGCGGCCCCTGAAAAGATCGTCAGCCTCAGTCTAATGAAACGGATCGAGCCGTCAAGCTCACCAGCCAGTGCTCTATAAAAGGCAAGCAATGGGAGATGAGCCAATCGTTCGATTTCTAGCAGATTAATGCACAAACTTTGTTGCCTCCAAACGCCGCACCTATCTCAGCGCCACTAGTGCCAACATTGACCTGAACATCACAGTGAGAAACGTCCAATCGTGCAATCGGACCAAGAGACAAACGTTGACGATCCCAGTGTCAGAACCTTCTGGCCCAATCCATTTACCAATATGGCGCATGTCGCGCGTCCACAGGCTGCTGGAAAGCCCTTGCGGGACAGCATTAT
>JBBPOC010000998.1:0-12162 GCA_038091235.1 Tylopilus rubrobrunneus | reverse complement strand
CTGGACAGTGATAACTTTGATATTCCATTCCGGGGGGAGCTCTTTGTGGAGTGCCTCGCTGAAGCCTTCGAGCGCTGTGGAGCACATTCAGCTTTGGTACTCCTTTTCGACGCGATGGGCCAGGACATACCAAATTTGGTTGCAGAGTAGAAAGCAAGGGTGGATTACCGATGAAACCGCCAACGGAGGAGACGTTGATGATACGACCGGCAGGGATCTTGTTCTCGCGGAAGTACTTCACGGCCTGGGACATTATTAGAAATGCCGATGCATTGGATCATTACAGCGAGCAGGCACACACCTCACGACTAATGCGAACGGCACCCCAAAAGTTCACCTCAAATTGGTTGCGCGCATCCTCGTCGCTGGTTGCCTCGACGACGCTGTTCAAACCGTACCCTGCATTGTTCACGACGACGTCGATGCGACCGAAGTGCTTGTGGATCTTTTCCAAAAGCACCTCGGCATTGTATGTGGGGTTTCCGACATCATGTTCGACGACGAGAAATTTATCAGATGGGTAGGCTTCCGTGAGCCCGGAGAGGCTGGAGGCTTCGCGCGTAATTGCGACAACGCGTTCTCCAGCCGTGATGACCTCTTTGACAGAGGCTTGACCGATACCTGAGGATGTACCAGTGACTGTGTGGATCAGATAGGGTGAGAGGAGTAAGGGACGTCTGACTCACTGAGCCAGACGCGAGAGTTCGACATTGTGAGCTTAGATGGCAATGAGTCTTGTGAGGGAGTTGTGGAAAGAAAGCGGATGCTCATTTTGAACGTTCAAAGGGGCTTTTTATCTGTTCAGAACTCGTGCCGTGACAGTCATCCCTCTGTACGTATGTTTGACCTCACGGAAATTATTTCATAGGTGTAGGCCGCGTAAGCAAATCGTGAAGCGTGTCCTTACATCGCTCGAAGAAGTTGCTCATGAGCCCGCCGAGTCGGTCGTTTCTTGAGCGCTCTCACCGAGTGAGTACTAGTGAGTCAGCAACTTGATGGGAACAAATCAAATCAGTCCCGGGTTTCCAAATTCGCGTCAACACCGGTGGATGCCGCGGTGCCGGGCGACGCATCTCTTCGGCACATTCAAATCCACCGGTGATCGTTCAGTTCGATTCAGTAATGGACCTTGCGCCTTGAGAAACGAGTAAAGTGTGTTTCATATTTCGGTCACCTCGGTGACCTTCTGCTCCCTTGAGCGGACACGCTTGGTAACCAGAACCCCTGGTCCGAGACTCCGACACTTGGGTGTAATATGAGCGCGTCTCCGAACTGTCTGGGCGAATTGGCGTGCACTCGGAGACGGGCCTGGTGCGGCACGCCAAGCACGTATCGTCTTTCTATCTGACTCATCGCTGTAAGTTGACCAAGGTCGTTATGCCATTTTCGGGTTCAAGTTGGAGTAGAAACCAAACAAGCAAAGAACGGCGAGTACCCGGTTCAAGTTACAGCTTGATACTGATAACGTCTGTCTGAATTGAATAGCAGCAGTGCCAGTGACACTGGCCCTCTCGAATCGTTCGTCACATGGGCGCAAAATCATTACAAATAAATGGTCGAAAACAGATATGGTCGGCCGTCTTTCTCGTCGATATGAAATACATTGTAAGTGGTGGCGTCGATCCAAGGATCCGGCGCTGGCGAGTGGAGGATGACGGGGAGGTGGAGACGCCAATCGTGAATGTCAGAAGTGCTGTTCGAAACATCGCGGTGTCACAAGACGGGAGTGGGATGCGTCATGGCATGATCACCGTCTAGAATGCAGGATCCTCGGGAATTGCGACCGGATCCGAGGATGGTACACTTCACGTCAGGTCGCTCGACACCAGCAGGCAACGCATCGGTCCATTACAACTCGACTATGTCGCCATATCGCCGACTTTCCGGTGAGCGTCAGCACTCAGGAACCAATCTCGGTGGCTCTGAAGGTCTACGGTTACCTCATTAAACTACTTTCGCCATCCTTCACCGCCAGTCCACTCAATCTTACTGGCAGTGTCTTTTCAATCACCAAACTTGATGCAGCCATGGGGTGGGGTTCGGGGGCTGACATGCATGTTTATCATGTAACGACGTCTCTACTTGGTGAGGTAGAGATCAAGACGACGGACGAATCTATCTGGAATGAATGGCTTCCTTCATTCATCCCTGGATCAGTCCGCTGCTTGATCAGGAATATTCGCATGGCGCAGCTGCGCTCGACCATACCTCACGGCATTGCAGCTCACGGCGCGACTTAGGCAGCCATTTGGTGCGTTGTTGCTTGAGCCTTTGTCGCATACGCGGTACAGGCGCGCAGCAGCGCATTATTCAGGTCCTGGAGGAGGCACCGTTAAGCGAGTTGAAGGGTGGTACCCGCACGGTCGACATAAATCTAGTGTCTCCCGAACTCCAATAATTGCGAACGGATCGCATCACTCTCTCACCATTTCTCTTCGCTGATAAGTGGCTTGCTTTCCGCATCGTGGCTGACCGGTGGAAGTATACGGAGCAAAGTAGGCCCTTCGGATTCGGAGGTTGTTATGGATGCATAAACTGATATGGATCGATAAGCAGATACTGGAACGTGCGAACACTCACTCGATCTCAAGCAAAGCACTTTTCACTCGTGACTCGACCTCTCATCGTTCAGAATTTCCAAAGGACACTTGTAGCCTGGAATAATGGGTACGTTCAGAGCCGAACCAAGAGGATAACACTGACCAGCACGGTAGAGTTAGCTCGGCGAGTCAACGATCTTCCTTGTAGCAATATTCACGGAAAGGAAACCAAGGGGATCGAACACCATTGGAAGGTGGATGTGGTCATGTTCTCCTCTGATGGGGCCCACGTCTTTGGCAAGAGCGCGGACGGAGAAATTCTACGTTGGCGAGTGGAAGCTAGCAGGGACCAGGAGATAGCCTTGGGAACACCAGTTAGTGCACGTCCCCAGTCGGCTGGCTACAATGCAAACATCGCGGTGTCGCCCGACGGAGAGTGGGTTGTGAGCGGTCGCGTTCGGCGCAGTCGGTTGGAGATATGGAAAGCGACGAGTGGCGAAAAGGTGGCGGAACTCGCAGGACACAACTTCGGGGTGATAAAGGCAGTGGACGTCTCTCCAGATGGGACAAAGCTTGCGACCGGGTCGGTAAATGGGACCGCATGCATCTGGTCTCTGGCGACAGGCGAGCGTTTGCTCGGGCCCATGCGACACGAGAGCGGGGTGATTGGGGTTAAATTTTCACCTGACGGATGGCTCCTCGCCACTGGCTCGTACGGTCTCCATGCCATACGGGTTTATGACACCCAGAGGGGTCGCCGCCTCGTCGACTTCCCGGTCACTTTGGCCGACTCGTCGTCCAACCAAATCCTTGTCTGGACAAACGACAGTAAACAGCTCTTGGTCTCTTCTAGTCGCGGCGGAATCGACTACCTTGACGTGTCCGGCGGGACAAGGGTTTCCGACTGGGTTATTCGCGAGGATCACGGTCCCACCTGTTTTGCCCTGGCGAGCAATGGGAGGTTCGTCGCAGTCTCCGACGGGATAACGGTTTCCTTTTGGGATGCTACAACGCACGAACAAATTGGTGTCGTCCAGTATTCCAATATCGTGTCCATGGCCATCTCGGTGAACTATGACGTCGTGATGAGCACAGGGAGGAAAATCGTCCTTTTGGGACTCTGTGATATCCTTCCTTCCTCCTACCTTGATGGCGTAAGTATGCTACATTAAAAGCTCTTGTGTGTCAAGGCTTCCTAACCGTGCACTGCTTTGCTGATTGCGACAGGTTGTCTCACTGCTCTGTGACAACAAAGAAAACCTGTCGGAGAGCGACGAGAAGGGCAGTATCGTAGAAATCGTCGAGACTCCTGGCCCAGAGAATGAAAGCTCGAGTGCGTCTATTACATCGTTAACACCGTGTTTATTGACATCCATTCCACTTAGCCGACAGGACGGCCCACCTCGAGCAAGAAATCTCACAGCTCAAGGGAGAAAAGTATAATCTTGAAGAAACCGTCAAATCACTTCTCATCGACATTCGAGATATTCGCGCACAACACGAGGACTCACGTACGTTCTCCGGAACATTCAGTGACCTGTTTATGACACCATTGTGTTCTTAGTCAAGAAAATCGTGGAACTCGAAGACACCGTTCAGGAATTTCTTACCGAGTTTGTCAAGTCACAGTGAAGACAAGCATAAGCGTAATATGACTCCCGAGTCCCTTCGTGCATAGAACAAGAGCTCAAGTACGTTCATCATTACCGTCGTTTTCATTATGTTGGCTCATCATAGGATATACGTCTGGAAGGTCCCGTTTAAGAGGATTCTGAATATGACGACCCCCAAACGTACCAAGCACGACGAATATCTCTAGGCTAGGTATAGACTGTAGATTGTTTCATCATCATGGCTAGCGATTATACATGTTCCGATTAGCCTTGTGGTGAACCAGTGTGCTTGTTCTTTATCCGAGTCTTCGTGGCCCGCGTCACGGTTGAGTCTGAGTCTACCGTGGGAACGGGTCTAATATGCCACGTGGGTTGTCAAGGAGTCAGTGACGTACCCGGTGAAGTAAGACAGTCACAGCTTGCTTTCCATCCTTTTTCGACGTTCTGATACCCAGTCATCATGCTTTCCAAAATACTGCAGGGATCAGAGCACGGTGAGTGAATGTGTCAGTAATAGCCCAAACAGAAATATTGACCAAAACCTAAGAGTCGACCCGTAGGAAAATCCGACCTTTCTCTAGTAACCGTCACGAGAAAGTCAAAACCATCGATGTCGAAGGTGAAGGGGGCATCCGTTCAGTTGCATTCTTCCTTGGCGGGAGCCACATCGTTAGCGGTGGCGTGGAGTCCAAGATTCGGTGTTGGCGAGTGGAAGACGGCGAAGAAGTCGGCACGCCAATAGAAGCACGGTCCACTGTTTGCAGCATCGCGGTCTCACCGGATGGAAAGTGGCTCGTGAGTGGGACCAACATGGGTGACGTGACGATGTGGGATCCGGAGAACCATGACTCTGAGTTGGCGGTAACTTTACTAGGTCACGCCGAATGGGTGCGTGCTGTGGATGTGTCTCCGGATGCGTCCAGAATCGCGACCGGGTCATACGACAGGACCGCCTGCGTCTGGTCACTCTCCCCTAATACACAACTCCTCGGCCCCCTGAACCACGACTGGTCCTTGGCTGCCGTCAAGTTTTCACCCGACGGACGCCTCCTGGCCACTGCAACATGGTGCCGTGCTTCCCTCCGCGTCTATGACACTGCAGAAGCGGAACGCATCCTCGTCGACTTTCCAATCCAAGTCAGCTCTTCCGAAAACCAATCCCTTGCTTGGGTGAGCGACAGCAAGCATCTCTTTGCCTTGTCTCGCGATGGGAATGTTAGTTATCTTGACGTGTCCAACGGGACCACGCTCTCTCAGTGGTCGATTCACAGCACTAACAATCCTCGGTGTATCGCCCTCTCATTTGACTGTCAACACATCGCAGCGTCTGCAGGTTCGTCCGTCTCGTTTTGGGACGTCACAACACGACAGCAAATCGGGTCTGTCGTCGAGCATTCCTCTCTCGTGGCATCCATTGCCGTCTCAGACAAGTACGACCTAGCAATCGGTGGTGGCAAGCAAATCACGCTACGCAATATTCATAATATACTTCATCCAACTTGCAAGGAGAACCCGAGGTCCCATGCATCGACAGGAGACCTACATCAAAGTATGTTATTCACACCACGACTTGCATTCTGCTGAAATATGATATCCGCCGGGTGCATTAGTTGAGCAGCCAGAGCTGGTCGTGAGACAAACTCGATAAAGTTCTCGATAAAGCTCTCACTAAATCCAATGCTGGGATACGCAATCATCTGCGCTCAAGCCACGATATCTTCGTACGCCCCCGTGATCAAGAATGGAGTTGGATATGGCGTGCGTTGCATTCGGGCCGGGAGGTAGACTACGTACGAGTATATGAATAGGGATGCCTGAGCCCTAAGGTTCGTTGCCTAACTTTTGTTAGAAAACCCATTTATGCCCCGGAAAACAAGTGTAAAAATTACATGGCTAACAATTAAATGCCTCAACATGTCCTACGGACTCTTAGTATCAATTTGAATCTCGTTGACTCGTTGCACAGGTCACCCGGTGAGCCCGTTTCTTGGGACAAGCCTGATTTCCATGCTGTATAAACGGTCAGTATACGGCGTTTCCGCTTCGAGTTGATCATGATCGACGTTGGCACAGTGGTACCTCGCTCGTTTTTCCGTAACCACCAAAACCTGGTCTGCAATGCTGGTAGAATCAATCGAGACTCAAAAATGGCACGTTGCCGGGTTGCAAGAGAAAGGAGCTTGCAGTTGATAAACGACAATTCAAACGTGGCACCAAGATGTTTCTGGGAGGCATAGGCATATAACTACCGGATATTTTACGATGCTCTGCGTAACGATCGGTCCTCATGCATATGGCCCATCAGTTGCATTGAGAATTAAGAACCCTACTCACAATCGGCTTTGCGCCGGGATTCCGCAAGCTCATCACGAAACTCTTCGAAGGCCTCCCTGAGGGACTCGATGGTCATGGTAAGGTCATCTGTCTCGCGCTTAGCTTTATGCGGCAACTCAACGACCTCCTCGCGGATCACCCGGACAGTGTCCTCAATTTTCGCAATTTTTTTGTCTAGGAAGCATCATGATGTATATCAGCAACGGGAAAGGAGAGAACGCCCGAGAGCATACATGTGCGGTCTTGCTGCGCGCGAAGACTACGGACTTCGCTGAGAAGCAGTTTCACGGTCTCTTTGAGAGTAGCATTTTCTGAGTCCGCGCGGGGTCTCTCCTGAGCATCGGAAAACTGCATCTGTCAACAATGTGATGCGTCATCCATAGCAGGAGTTGTTAAATGAGACGTACTCACGTCGTTGAAATAATGTAAGGGGAGGATGTCACGGATATTTCTGAGGACAAAGGATCTGAGTCCGCTGTACACGAGGTCGTAGTTCGGTGAAATATCCGTAGATAAAATGGTGTCTTCGTGCTCGATGACAGGCCCAATTTGGCTACCCGTCGTAGCGTCCCAGAAAGACAGGGTGCTATTGGCAGCAGCTACGATGAATCTTCCGTTGCCAGCCAGGATGATGCTACGGGGATAGTCGTTACTGTGGATGGGCCATTCCGACACAGTTTTCCAAGTAGAAACATCAATCCGCATGATGTTACCATCGGATAAGGCGTATAGATATTTGGTATCGTGAGACCAGGCGATGGATTCGTCGTATCTGTCTACTTCGATCGGGATTTCGATGATGAAACGACCACCTTCACTGTAGATACGAATCGAGTTCCTTGCACATGTCGCGGTGGCGAGGAGCCGTCCGTCGGGCGAATACTTGACCGCCGCTAGGGAGGAGCTGTGCCCAAGGGGCCAGAACAATCGTTCGCCAGTGGATAAAGACCAGATGCAAACAGTTGAGTCGTGGGATCCAGTTGCAATTCTCGTTCCGTCTGGCGACACGTCCACTGTCTCTACCTGAAAGTCTTGATGGGCGTTGAACTGCAGCACTTTCGAGAGCGTCTCCGCGTCCCAAACCGCTACCCGGCCGTGTTCCGTCCCACTCACAAGCCACTTTCCATCCCGCGATACTGCCAGGCAGAGAACTTGGATGTCTCGTGGGCCTGCGGTCTTTGGCTTCCCCACCTCCCGACCACTGTCCGCTCTCCAACGGCGAATCTGACCCTCCTGATTACCTCCCACAACATACCTTCCATCACGAAGGAATTTTACAAAGGTTGAATCGCTGCTGATTGTGATCATGGGGCGAGTTTGGCTGGCAAGCGGTGCGAAGTTGGTGAATCCAGTCTATGAAACCAAGGACGGGGCAGGGAGTGGGAGGTATGTAATTACATAATTAGGGAACTACTATCCGAGTGCTGACGAACTCACTGTAGCTATAGCCGATCTTTGGATATAAGTAACCAGCACGACTCGGATGGCCCAGTCCTACGGCGTGCACTATTTGAGTGCTTTTCCTGCTTGGAAAATCCCCTATGTGTTCAAGCTCCCTCGGAGTGGCTTGAACATACTGGCGGCGGACTGGGAGCTGTTAAATTGGACGCTAAGGCGCGTTCGCTTGAGAACATGGTCAGTTACTAGTAGACGTTAGATCAATATAAAGCAGTGATCGTTAGTGATGGTTCTGCACATGTGTCCTCTTACTGATCATGCCAGTGCATATTGACTCGGATATAGTACCCGATGCGGAGCTCATCAGCGTGAGCTCCGAGGTCTGCTTAGTACGCCCTCGACCCAAATACCGGGACGCGCCTGTCATGCGCCTGTCTCGCGCGCAACACTCACATCTCATTCAACCATCTTCTGCGTAAAACATGTGTCCACTTGCTCGCTCGTACTTCTTCCTGGAGTAAACGCATTGATGTTCCAAAGTATGAGTAACGTTCTGGATTTCTTTCTATTTTGTACACAAGCTAAAGTCGAATCCAATATTTGACGCCTGGAGAACAGCGCATCGATAAGAAGAGAACTGGCTAATCACATTGTCCACCCTTCTTTCTACATCTCAAAGTTCCTGGATGACCTTCTCCGAGATCCACTCCTGCTCAGTCGGATCGAGAAGTACCAGCGGTACTTTGACCTGCCCAGAGACGATATTCGCCTTCTCGATTTTCCACTGACGATATTCTGCAAACGTGCCCGGCTTCAGGATACGGATTGTCGGAAGGCGCATATTCCCATTTTCGAGCGAACGGTGATCGTGCTGGTTGCCGGTGGTGGGTACGAGGGCATCAAATAGTTTTTGCGGTGCCAAATGTGCGTTGGGCCCTGTAATACGGTTGCATTGGTTGGCATATGCCCAAGCCACATGCGAGCGCGCCGACGTACCGAGAGATCCCGCGAGTTCTACAAAGAAGCCTACGGCCGGGAGCAACGCACGGTCATCCATCACGGTTGTGAACTCTTGCACTTGGACAGCGTCATCCGAGCTTAAAGCCTCGATGGCTGCGAGGAGCTGATTGTCTGTGAACTGCGAAAAGGGGAGACGAAGTGTCAACCTGTGCCACTCAAATCGTCAGTGGCCATGCCTAGTTGGAATCAAGGAGGATATACTGACGCCCTCCTCCCAGCATATTTAAATACTGGGGATTTTCGCACGTTGTCGAATCCAATGATGTGGACAATATCGCCCAGACGATATCGCCACAAGCCATCTCGAGTCGTCAAGATGGGTTCGTAATGTTTTCCCACTTCTACCTCCGACTAGGGCGTATCATCATTAGTAAATACTTGGAGCTCTCACATAAAAACTCCATCACTCACGGCTTGACAGAGGTTTTCATGGGTTGCTTCTACAGAGACATCCAAGAATTCAATGATGTCATCGACGACAAGCACAAATTCATCATGTTTGTTCGGGTCATATGGGGACCCAATTACAGCTTCGGACGCAGCATATCTAGTGGGACGGATAGGAATATCCGGTCCCATAATGGACCTCATCTGTGGGAGAGTTTGCGGTCCGTTGGAATCATAAAGCAGCATCTAACCACACACCTTTGGAAGCGGCGTGGAAAATGGGCCACTGCATATCGTGTACAGGGCGGTAACTTTCGGCCAAACGCGGGCGAACCAGCCATCACAGGAGAAGGGGGGGCCGATCTCAATCAACTCAGCCGCTCGCTCAGGATTGGGGTTTAAATGAGCCTACGGAACGCCTCAATAACTCATTTACGATATTCAACCTATGACTCACCTGCAAATGTTGTCGGACGTGATCAATGCCTTTCAGATCAGGTATCGCACCATCTTTGATGCAAGACACGAGCATGTCCCAATGATTGTCGATGTAACGGATGAGATCTATGAACTGCGTCGTCACTATTATCTGAAATATTTGCACCTCTTTGTTTGCAAGGAAAAAGAGACCGTGGATGATAAGGAAGGAAGGAAAGTATCCTATCGTGGTTGCTGCCCATGGCACAGCATAGCCTGGATCTGGAAACATGCAAGATATCAGTTTGAGTCGTCAGAGATTGGAGAGAGAGAACATACATGGGAAGGACATTCGGCTTTCATCATCAATATAGCGCCCGGTACTTCTACGCAACACTCCCCCCGAGGCGCCGCAAACAGGGATCTTCTGTGTGGCCCCACTGGATGCACGTTCTACCACCTTGACATCCGTATAGGCTGTGTACACCAGTGCAGCAAGCGGAACCTTGCTAGTCGTTTCGAAATACTTGCGAGGTGGGATCTTCAGTCTTTCATCGTGATTGTATTTCGGCAGAATCTTCGGCTTCATTCCAGACGTGCCGCTGGAAAACACGAGATAGTCGGGTAGCCCAGGGGCAAGCATATCCACGACGTCCTCCTCCTTGCATGGCTGCGCTCCGAATTTGTCCAAAAAGGGCTTGTAGGAGTCATAAGTCGAAAGTGGGACATGGGCACGGAAATTCGCTAGCAAAGTGGTGTCGTCCTCGGTACCGCCACGGCTTGCGACAGCATCGCGGAAAGCTGCGAATGAAACTGCCTGGGACACGTACTGGGTGGCGATGTTGTCTCGGATGATGTTGAGGAGTGCATGATCCACTCGCTCTGATAGAGCAGCTATCTGAGTGGGATTTGCAGGGTCCGCCATGATCTTTGGTTGGAATCTGGATGGCATAAATGCATGTTTCCGCAACTTCAAGTTGAAAACGTGACACACCTCTGTGAGGACGGCGGTTTCAAGTTGAACGAAGGTCCCGTTCGTATAGCGACCACGATTCACGAACGGGATGGCGGGAGTGAGGGAAGCTGTGCGAAAACGTAATCTCTTCGCGTCGACGATAACACCTACTACCAGCCGACGCCACCGCTTGTTACATAAATTGGGGTCGGACAGTCGTCCAGAGCAGGCGTCTTGCTTCCTTAGTCGGCCGCCCTCCGGTCGCTCCAACATTTGGCACATCATCTCTAATCCTCTCCAGCGCTGTGATGCAACGATGTGCAAATTCTGCAAGCTAGGATTGATCGCGCTGCTTTGATTGGTAACATCGAAACTCGCCACCCAATCGGGTATTCCCATTCTATGTTATACATGAACCAAAGTTAGGTACTGCGCAATAGACGAAACGAGACTGCCTATCCGTTCCACCAAATACATCTCAAAGTTCCCGGACGACCCTCTCTAAGATCCACTCCTGTACAATCGGATCGAGCAGTACCAGCGGAACTTTGATCTGTCCAGAAGCGATATTCGCCCTTTCGCCTTTCCACTGACGGTATTCAGTAAACGTGCCCGGTTTCAGGATGCGGATCGTCGGAAGACGCATTTTCCCGTCTTCGAGTGTAAGTTTATGGTTCGCGTTGGTGGTCACGAGGGCATCAAAAAGCTTTTGCGGTGCCAAATGTTCGTTGGGCCCTGTAGTACAATCCCATCGGTTAGCAGACGTTTGTCCATCAAACTACATGCGCCCACATACCAGGAGGTCCCGCGAGTTCAACGAAGAAGCCCACGGTAGGGAGCAGCGCACGATCATCCAGCACGGCCGTGAACTCTTGCACCTGAACGACATCTTCTGAGCTAAAGGCCTCGACGGCAGCAAGGAGTTGACCATCTGTAACCTGTGCAAACGAGAAGCGAAGCGTCAATCTGTCACGATCAAATCATCAGCGACCATGTCTGGTGGGATCAGGGATGATACTGACGCTCTTCTTCCAGTATATTTGAACACTGGGGATTTTCGCACGTCGTCAAATCCGATGATGTGAACAATATCGCCCAGACGATATCGCCACAAGCCATCTCTAGTCGTCAGGATGGGCTCATAGCGTTTGCCTACTTCTACCTCCCACTAGGGCGTGTCATCATTAGTAAACACTTGAAGCGCTCACATGGAAACCTCATCACTCACGGCTTGGCGGAGGTTTTCATGGGTTGCTTCTACAGAGACATCCAAGAACTCGACGATGTCATCGACGACAAGCACAAATTCATCAAGTTTGTCTGGATCATACGGGGACCCAACGGCGGCTTCCGACGAAGCGTATCCAGGGCAACGGATAGGAACATCCGGTCCCAGAACGGCCCTTATCTGTGAGATACGTTCGGTTTGTTGAAATCATAAAGCAGCACGCAGTCGCGCACCTTTGGAAGCACGATGGCAAATGGGCCACTGCATATC